>MU223739.1:4371873-4387909 GCA_018584345.1 Thuja plicata
ATATATATATATATATATATATATATCTTGATGCAACTTTCTGATCCTGATATGTTTCATGATTGTGTTTGGATTATATTTGCACATGTGATGATATCTTGGTCTTATGATGAGTTAGATTTAGATGATGACATTATTTATGTATTTGTGGATTTTATCCCTGATATAAATATGTTTCAAATGATTCTATGTGAGAATGAAAAATGGATATTTTTGAGTTTTTCTTATGCAAGTAAGATGTATGGATGCATTTAGGATGTAAAATGAAATGCAATGCATAAATGCTTTGTTTTTGTAATTTTCCTTCTGCCTCATTTAATGAATGAAAAATGTATGCCATGGATGTGCAAAGATATAAATATCAGTAATATTTTGTAATTAAATTAGATTTAGAACAAAATAAAAGTCATTTTTTAGCACAAATTCCTTAAGTTTTTGCCTTTTTTGTTTTAAAAATGCATCATGCAATATCTAAATGAAGCTACATGCAGACTCTTAGGACTTGTCACTGATTAGCAGATATTTGTAACATTTTTATCATCATTGGGCGCTTTTTGGAACATATACCACTGAATAGTACAACCACCACTAATACCCACTGATATTATGAAAGTATGAATACTGTGCTTTATTGAAATGTCAGAAATAGACTTAGGCATCAAGGCATAGAAGCCAGGATAACAAAAAATCCACCTTCCTTTTATTATATCAGATTCTATGTAAGACAAGATATTGAACCCACAATGACCTTGAAAATTCATATCCTTGGGTACATTATGCTTCACATACCTTAGCGAGAATTTGACTCTAGAAAATAGACAAGGAGATTGTTTCAACCTCACCGTAGTTTACACATAACAAAGATCAAGATATATGTGGCTATCCACTCATGTTGGCAGCTCTTATCATAAACATCCAAGTTAGGTGAAATTTATAGGGTCATTTGGAACAATCACCATACACAGAAAATCAAGAAAATGTTACGCCCCCTATCCTTGTGACTCTTTGTCTTTGTGAAGATGTCATGGAGTAACTCGGAAGACATAACAACCATCAATTGAGAATCAATCAAATAAAAATTCATAACTACTTAGATGCGCCTAGGTAAATCACCATCGGAACATGAAAGAGTCAATCAATCCAAGATCAAACTGTGTTTAAGTAGCATTTGATAAATACTATTGATTCATTTTGAAAGCACAATATAGATTCATCAACCAAAAAGTTAGATTTCAAGCAATATGTTTCCAATGTCCGTGTACATTGTTGTTCCTATTTGCAATCCAGTGTAGGTTTTAGGAATACTATTAGTGCCAATGTTTGTGTCATCCTTGTTTCGGGAAAGTGACAGTTTGGTGAAAGTATCGAGAAGCATTGTATCATGAGACAAACCATCCTATGATGACCTAGCAGATGCAACCTATCATACTGGCAAAGATGCCCTTAGTGCAAAATGACTTGATCCTAAGACAGAAATATAGACAAATCCCAAGCAAGGATAAGATTTCGTAAGGAAACAAAGTCAGCCATTAGCACAGGTGTAATTGTGAAGGCTCAGTATCAGAAATGTATTGATAGATGGAGCGCAGAACACAAGTGACACCTAATTGCTAGGTTTTCACCACTAGAAAAGATTCTTTCTTCTTTTTGCTACCAGGATGCTTGTTTTACCAGGTTGTCATCAAGGTACTTTTCTCTTTTTCAATTTTTTTGCTATTTTTGCTTTTTTGAATGTTTTTGTAGTATTAAGGCACCTATTTACCAGGTTTTCACCAAGGACACCTTTCTTCAGGACTTTTTCCACTATTTTTGGATTTCTTCAGGATCAATTTTCTGAATGTTTTTGGTATTTTCTGAGAGTTATTTCACTATACAGGCTCTGCTTAGCCAAACATCAAGCGTAGAACCGCTTCAAATGTAGAGTATTGATAGGATCTGGAAGAACATATCCTTCAGTTGTAGCGAGCTGATAAGCTCCTCTCCCAAAAGTACTGGTGATAACATAAGGTCCCAGCCAATTCAGTTCAAATTTTCCTTTCTTTTCTCTATTAGGCTGGTTCTTAGGATTCTCTTTTAGGACGAGATCCCCCACTTGATATCGTTGTGGTTTGACCTTCTTGTTGTACCCTTTGGACATTCGTGCTTGGTATACCTTCAGATGATCGAATGCTTGCTATCTGCGTTCATCAAGTAAGTCTAAAGAATTCACCCTATCTATGTGGTATTGCTCATCAGTAACAAGACCTTATAAAGATATCTGTAAAGATGGGATTTCAACCTCAATAGGTAGTACTACCTTAGCGCCTTAGACTAGAGTGAATGGTGTGGCTCTTGTTGGTGTTCTGATGCTTGTTTGGTAGGCCTAAAGTGCCAGATTTAGTTGTAAATGCCAGTCTCTACCATACTTATTCACAGTTCTGTGTAGGATTTTGAGAATATTTTTGTTAGATGCCTCAACCTGTCCATTACCTTAAGGATAATAGATTGAGGAGCAGTGTTGAGTAATGTGAAACTGTTCACAAAGGTCATCAATGTCTTGATTTTTAAATTGGCTCCCATTGTCTATTACAATAGATGAGGGTATCCCATATCTACAAATAATGTAGTTCAGAATGAACATAGCCACCTGTTTGTCAGTGGCTTGGATTAGTGGCACGACCTCAACCCACTTCGTGAAATAATCAGTGGCCGTAATGATGAACTTGTGTCCATTTGAAGAGTTGGGATATATTTGTCCAACCAAGTCAAAGGCCCATTGCTGAAATGGCCAATGTGTTATGAAAGGTATGAGTTCTCTGGCAGGAGCATGGATAAGATTTCTATGTTTCTGGCATTTAAGACATGTTTTTGAAAAGTGAACATATTTTTCCATGGTAGGCTAGTAATAGCCTACTCTGAGTAGTTTCTTTGCTAGTGAAAAGTCATTCGAATGTGATCCACATACACCTTCGTGGACTTCTTTTAACACACGATTTGACTCTTCAAGTTCTAAACATCAAATAAGTGTACCATTGAGACCTTGTTGATATAGGTTATTAGTTATGATGACATAACGCGATGTTGTCCTAATCAAGGCTCTTTTCTCATTTCAGGATAGATCATTGGGAATAGCTTGGTCAGTTAGGTAGGCAATGATCTTCGTATACTGAGATTGGTCTGGGGTAGTCAAAGCACAAATTACTTGGTATTCAGGGGTATTAAAGGCTGGTTAGGATAATTATTCCACCAAGAAGTCATAGTGGAATTGATGTTTCTCCACTTGTAACATGGATGCCAAGGTAGCCATAGCATCTGCGAATTTATTCTCTGCTCTTGGTATCTGCTGGAATGTGATGAAGACAAAGTACTTCTTTAGGTCATCAAATAGTTGCCTGTAGCGCATCAACTTCTCATCTTTCATTTGATACTCTCCATTTACTTGATTAATGATGAGCTGGGAGTCACCATACATGTGTAGCTCTACAATATTCCACTCCATAGCAAGCTTAAGACCATTTACCAATGCTTCATATTCAAAAATATTGTCCGTGCATAGAAACATCAATTTGTAGGATTTTTGTATCATGTAGCCTTGAGGAGTTATGAACAAAACCCCCGCTCTAGAGTCTTGTTGCGTGAAAGAACCATCAAAGTACATCTTCCATGGATACTCAGTTAGATGCATGATGGTCTCATTGGGGAATTCAATCCTTAAAGGTTCATCATCTTGAAGTGGTGAATCAACTATTTGATTTGTTAGAACCTATCCTTTAATAGCTCTCCTTTCTATGTACTCAATGTCAAACTCACTCAAAATTAGGACCCATTTTGCTAATCGCTTGGTTAGTGTTGTTCTGCTTAAAACGTACTTCAGAGGATCGATCTTTGCAACAAGTCTGACTATATGTGCCAACATGTAGTGTCTTAATTTTTGTGATGCAAAGACAACTGCTAAGCATGATTTCTCAATAATACTATAATTGAGTTCATAGGCCACTAGCATTCTACTGATGTAATAGATAGCTCTTTCTTTCTGAGTTTCATCCTCTTGTGCTAGCAATACTCCTAGTGATGTAGCTGTTATTTCATCATCATATCTATTCACGTATTTAGCAATAGTTATATGGTGTACCCAATTAGCCATCTGTGGATCAAAATGTGGTAAATCAAGGACATGCGTGATTGTGACTAACTGCCCCCAGTTAGGATGTGAACTTTGTCAGGATGTACTCGCAGTAACCATTGCTATCAATGGTGCTTCTGGATCATCTTCTGTTATTTCTCCAACTTCTAAAATGGGAGGCTTTCCATGAATGGGTGCCATGAGAATAGGAGGAGTATCCAGGTACACTTTTAATTCTTTGAAGTTGGCTTCACAGTGTTCATACCATTTGCAGGTGACCCCTTTGTGTAGTAATTTGGTAAAGGGTTGCGCTCTATCTGCAAGTTGTGACATAAACCTCCTGATTGACTAGAGTCTCCCTTGTAGTGTCCTCATTTGACTGATGTTACGTGGAGGAGACATTTCTAGTATAGCCTTGAATTTTGCAGGATCCACCTCGATTCCTTTTGTTGAAACAATAAATCCTAGGAGCTTTCTTGATTGGACCCCAAAGGCACACTTTTTTGGATTGAGCTTGAGTTGAAATTGCTCCATTCGATCCAATATCTTTCTTAATTCATCAATATGTGTACTTCATTATTTGAATTTAGCCAAGGTGTCATCCACGTAATCAATCCTCCATGTTTTTATGCATCATGTCATGGAATATAGTGGTCATTACTCTTTGATATGTTGCGCCTGCATTCTTTAACCCAAATGGAATGACGTTCCAGCAAAAGGTGCCCCATGCGCATGTAAATGCAATCTTCTCTTGATCCTCAAGAGCAATTTTTATCTGATATAGCCTGAGAATCCATCCATTAATGAATACATTTGGTAGCCTGCTGTGAGGTCTATGATCATATCAATATTAGGTAGTGGAAAATCATCCTTGGGACATGCCTTGTTTAAGTCTCTAAAGTCCGTATAGACCCTGATAGATTTATCTAATTTAGATACGGGGACTACATTAGAGATCCATCATGCCTAAGCGATGACTCTAATAAATCCAGCCTTCAATAATTTCTCTAGTTCCACCTTTACTAGCAATGCAACATGAGGATGCATCTTTCTAAGTTTTTGTTTCACGGGTTTAATCCCAGGTGCTATAGATAGATGGTGCATGATCAATTCATGATCTAGTCCAGGCATATCTATATAAGACCACGCAAAGTTGATCTTCTCCTCCTTTAGGAACTTAGTGAACTATACCTCTTCCTCTTCTGACAAAGATTGTGCTAGGTGTACTATTTGAGGATTTTTAGTTGTGCCCAAGTTAACTGGTTTTGTTTGTTCTATCAGTATTAAAGACCTTTCCTGAAAGTGCTCGGGGAGGATATCAAGAATCCCATCTTTTGGCACCTCTAAGAGGTTTTCACCGTCAGATGCGTCTTTTCTTTTTACTATTTTAGGATCTGATACTGCCATAAAGTGGTTTTCACCATCAATTCCATTTTTCTTTTTCTTTTTCAATTTTTGTCTGAGAAACTTAATATCCTCTTGTGATATGTTCTCGCTCCTTGCATTGGTGGAAGAGTGCTAAGGTTCACATGCATTTAGATAACAAGCCAAGGTGTAGTAATTGGGAAAGTCGAGGGTAGGAGTAGGATCTGTACTAGTCCAATCAATTAGATCTGGATTTATTAATGATAGGGAGTCAGAATCTGGGAAGGACAGCATCGCGTTAGCATCAAGACCATTAATCGACATGACATGTTCTATTAAGTTAATTTCCTTGATGTTTAGATCAATAAGAGTTATATCATTGTTAAAAGGGTCATTTTTAGCAATATGTGGACCAAACTCTAATGAATCGTCAGTGGAGTATCCTTCTTCCTCTTCTCTTCATAAAAGGAGGTCTCTTACTTTTCGCCTATGAAGTTCTTCTAGACTTATGTAAACACCAGTTTCTCTGTCAATGATGGGAGGTATGAAACTCTTCCTTTGCCTCAGGAATATTAGAATTGTTGGGAGTAGCGTCAGAATGTTTGCGAGGTACGGATGGAGCTGCAAACATGTGGATTGTATCTATTCCAATGTCCTATGTGGTGACAAATAGTTCATCCCACTCATAATCATGAGAGTCAGTTATTTCATCATCATATCTATTCACGTATTTAGCAATAGTTATATGGTGTACCCAATTAGCCATCTGTGGATCAAAATGTGGTAAATCAAGGACATGCGTGATTGTGACTAACTGCCCCCAGTTAGGATGTGAACTTTGTCAGGATGTACTCGCAGTAACCATTGCTATCAATGGTGCTTCTGGATCATCTTCTGTTATTTCTCCAACTTCTAAAATAGGAGGTTGTGCTAGTAAAGGAGTGTGGATATCATGCGGTACCTCAAAGCTGGGTATATAGCGCTCTCCTTGATAGTCAGGATTCCCCACACCAATATGTAATAATCTTTCATAGGACCATGGTTCTAGTGCTATCTCTTCTATTTCATCACTCCCTTTATTAGAGACTAGGCTGTCTCTTGAAGTAGGTTTGGTAGACTCATTATTAAAACCTAGTCCTATTTTGTTTATGGTATTCCTGAATTCCATTTGCATAGGTTCAATAAGTCCTCTTCTTGTGTCGTTTAGAGGTCCTTTTCCTTTGTATCCCATCTTGTTTTAGGAGGTTATATCCTTTACCATACTGGTCCGGGGATATTTCCACATGTTTGACTTCAGCTTCCTTTAGTTCTCCTTTGTAAAGCCAGTCCAAGACTGCCTATTCTTCTGTGTTATCTAAAGAAGATGTGGATGCTTTTACCATGCCAGTCACTTTGTGAACTTCAGGCTCTTTAGACGCCGTAGGTGTGAAAGATGAGGAGGGTCTTCCATAGGATCATGGTGATATTTGTAATTCTTTCAGTGACAAAGTCATGTCCAGTTTGTACTCTCCCATACATGTCTCTTCAAGTTTTAAAGTCTTTATGAAACTTTTCATCACCATGTATTTGGTAGTCTCAGGAGCAATCTCATCCATAGCCTCCTTGTTATGTGGAATCATGCTACTCGTCTTGATGTTGTTGCATGTATAACTGGTGTCTGCTGGATTTGTTACCTACACCCCCATTATGTGGGAACTTGATACACTGGTGGTAGGTAGATGACACAACTTGCATTTCGTGAATCCATGCTCTCCCCAATAGGATGTTGTAGGCCAGGGGCAGATCCAGAACTTGAGAGATGACATTCCTTTCAATTGGTCCAACCCTGCTAGGTAGAACAATAAGACCTTTGGAGGATCTTTCTTCCTCTTCATAAGCTTTAATAGTTATCTTTCTTCTAGAGTCAATTGTCTGTTCTGAGAGACCCAGTTTCTTGATTAGATTAAGGGTACAAATATTCAATCCCGCGCCTCCATCTATCAATATGCATCGAACACGAGATTTATGAATGAGGAATTCAATATGGAGGGGTTGATTGTGTGGATAGGTCAATGATTTATCATCCTCTTCAGAAAAAGAGAGACAGTGCGGCGCTGAGATGTGATTGAACATCACTTGGAATTTGTATATATCAATATCCTTTGGCACATTAGCGGCATGTAGATCTTGTTCTAGGATTTCCCTATGCACTGTGGATATTTTGAGAAACTCAAAGATGGAAATCTTGGTAGAGGTTCATTGCAATTGGTCCACCAAGTTGTACTTTGCTCCAGGAATAGTAACCATGTGTTTTGCTGCTGGTTTAGGGATAGTAATGATGGGAACCTTTGATGTTGATGTTGGTTTTGAAGAGGATCTGGGTCCCTTGATTGTGACTTGCACTTGGCTTCTTGTCACTGTATTTGTTTGAAAAGAGGTGTCTTTAACACCTTTGATTGCGATCACATTAATGGATTCAGTTTTAATGTCGAGAATATTGATCACGTTATCATTATTGGAATAGGTGTAGTTGACTTCGTTACCTTTTCCCTTAGATGATTCCCCTTTCTCATAGTTAGGGAAGGGCTTGTTAAACGCCGTATGGTCTTCATTGGTAGTGTGTCCATCTACTTTGATCTTTCCTCCCTCAATGAGGTCTTGAATAACATGCTTAAGTTTTAGAAATTTTTTGGTCTTGTGTCCTTTGTTTTTGTGAAAAACACAGTAGGAATTGTCATCCCACCACCTTGGTTTGACCGCTGGTTCCCATGGTTTTGAGTCAGGAATTGTGAGAACCTTGTTGTCTAATAGAGTCTTCAAAACAGTCTCGAGGGGTTCTCCCAAAGGAGTGAATGTTCTTTGAGGTTTTAAAGTCCATGACCGTCCTTTGCCATTATCATTGTTTATTTTGGGTATGGGGGTTGTCACCTTGGCATCCTTGCTTGCTTGCATGTTGTTAGTCAAATTGAACACCTCAGGTTTGGGATTAATGTTAGAGGCATCAACTACCCCGTCATTGACAACGTTCTTGTTTTGATTCCACCATTTAGGTTTGGAATTGGAGCTGTTGGATTTGCTTTCACTTTGAAGAGTGATTTCTCCTTTTTTGACCATAACTTCCTCGATGCAGGTGACATTTTTGATCATCTCATCGAAGCTAGGCGAGTCTTGCATTTGTAATGCGTAGTTCAATTCAGGCAATAAGTTATTAACAAAGTTTTCCATCTTCTCAGATTTAGGAATGGCTCTTGAATATCGTGCAAAGATCTTCATCCATCTTTGTAGGAAGTGTATAAATGATTCACCAGTCTTTTTCTTGGTGTTACATAGATCCATCATGGTCACATCATGTTGTATGTTATAGGAGTAATGCTGGATAAATCATTGAATTAGCTCCGTGAAAGTCTTGACCTTAGGGTTTATTTTAGAGAACCACTCTATGGCATTACCTCCTAGACTTCCCAGAAAGAGTCACATGAGGTATGTAGGTTAGTGCATGTATTCTATGCTCATAGCACATAATTATCTTACATAGTCGTGTGGGTTAGTTTCTCCTGTATACTTGTGATACTTTGGTCTTGCTATATTGGGAGGAAACATAACCATAGTTATACTCTTATCAAAGGGAAAAGGACAAATAAAGTTCAAAGAGTATTGTGATTTAGGTTTAGCTTTCTCTTGCTTGAGATTGGTAAGCTCCGTTTGCATCAATGTAACTGTTTGGTGAGGATAGATATAGGGGTTGGTACCTCTTTTTCTTTTAGTTTTTCCACATCATAATATGGGGGTAACTTTACGCCAGTGGATGCCAGATGGAGAAAGTACTTCTCCTTATCTTCATCAATCATCTTTTCCATCATCCTTTGGAATTTTTGGCTTTGTTTGAGTTTGTTGTACTCTTCTTCAGTGATGTCTTCCTCACTGCCAGATTCAAATATAGGATGGTCGAATGTAGGTTCTTCTTCCTCATTGGTATCTTCGGGCTTTTGGTTTTTTCCATTGTTATATTCCTCAAAAGCCTCACTCCATCTGCGAGTGTCGCTATACATCACTGAAGAGTCTAGATCAAGTAGGGAACTACGAGATGTTTCTCCTTGAAAGTGTGGTGATTTAGGAGGTAGTTTTGATTCTTTAGACGTATACTTGTTGCCTCTTGTGTTAACCATGAATTTGTATCTCAACTTTCATCAACATTTTCCAATAATGTCAGGTAGTATCTTGAATTGTTTCAAGTGAGTGTGTCTAGGTGGAAGTATCATTTGAGTTTTGGTGGAAGTAAATGATTCCAGTGTCATAGGCTTAGAATACCCTGATAGTGAGCTGGGAACCAAGTTGTTGTAAAAACTGGATAGACCACACGTATTGAGACTGATCGCAAGAGACCGATAAGACATGCAAGGTGGATGTCTAAAAAATTATTTGACACAACGATAAGGAGACCAAAAAAGATAATAAAGACAGACTAAATAGCCAAAAGGGTATCCAAATAACCTGGGTTTTCCTGAGAAACTATTCTGCAAATGCCCATTGTTCTAAATACGAGCTCCCAGATGTGACCCTAGAAATGTAGGATGTGAGCTACTGACAACCCTAGATGCGAGCTGGAACCCTAAATGTGATGATGTGTTCACCAGATGCGAGCCAAGATTCTAGATGCGAGCCAAGATCCCAAAAATGATCCAGGAAATCTGGTATGCGATTTTCTGATGTCTCAGTCAAATTTGGTCAGTTTTGAAAAATTCATCTTGGAAGTACGTGAAGTTTGTCTGATCCGTGATCATGTTCAAAAACTTTCCGGTGAGTGAAAAACACATGTAGATTAGGGATTGAAATTTTTTGCTTGTTTGAAAATGTTATATTTTTAGTGATCTTTCAGTCATGTCAAGCATTGTTGCATTATTAAGAGGGTGAAAAAGACACACATCTTATCCCTATTTTCTAGGTGGAGGATGAAAATCCCTGCTCATTGACTTGGGCACACACTCAAATGCTAATCAAAATACAACCATCACCAAGCACACAATGGCTCCAGTAATGATGTTGTATTAGCTGACTCCAAACGCAAGTGAGGGCACGATATGACGAGTGTCTCGGGGTAATTAATTTTTGCCTTGGAAAAGGATTATCACCCTTTCGGGGATGAATCATGAGTTCTTTCAATTCAAGTGTTATTTATGATTGGGCAATATTTTTGAAACCATCCCCCATAGAATTGCACAAGGCGAAATTGAGGTGTATAGCCCTATGAGTACCTGAATATGTGTATTCTCACAAGCAAGATTCAAGCAGCCCCGCTCTACACATACCCAAGCATGTTCAAAGAATGATTTTTGAATTCTATGAACAAAACCAGCTCCGTCTTCCGAGGCTTTAGCCTATGAGGAAGAAATTATTTATAGTGAGTTGGAAGGGTTGGCGTAAAACCTGTCCTCACTTGGGTCATTCCCGGGAGATTTTTTCCTCAACTGGTAGGCCCTCTACTGTTAAATAAACTTACAAAGGATTGGTGAGCGTAGGACGTCTAGATTTTTGATTCTTTCAAAGAAGAAGAGCATACTCTCCTAATCCATGTCATTTTCTCCCAAAACAAATTCATTCAAACAATTCATTCCCTCAAGCAATGTTGTGCTCGATTTAAGATGTTCCTACTTAAGGAAAATAGAATGATTGAAAGGAAAGTTTGCTTGTTCAATTTAAGCCCCAATGTTAAATGACTTGCTTGTTCAGTTTTTGATTCCCAAAATTAGAAAATGTATTTGTTCATTTAGCCCACAAATTTAGTGCTTTGTGTTGTTCAATTTCTAATTCCAAAAGAAATTATATGATTGAACTTGTTCATTTATCCCACATATTTAGTGTTTTGTGTTGTTCAATTACTATCCCAAAAAGAAATTTAGTTCTTGATTGCTTGGTTTAGTTACCTCCAAATTCCTTTCAACTCATAAACTGATGTGTGAGTTTTTGATTTTCCTCGAAAGGAAAAGAGCATAATCCTCTAGTCAGTTTAGTAGAAGATTAGAAAATGTATTTAGTGTGAAAAGCACATAAATAGAGGTCAAGATGGGGGTTTGGCAACCTGAAAAACCAAGTTAGTATCCTTTGTTTCAAATCCCAAGAAGAACCCTTGATAACAACCTACAAAACACTAGTTAGGCTATCAAAATGTCAAAAACACAACTGGTTAAGATGTTAGGGTTAGGCAATAAAGTATGCAATTTATTTAACCAGATGTGAGCCTAAAATAACCAGATGCGATACCATATACTGGATGCGATCCTTTTTACCAGATGCGACAAAATGCTCTCCAGATGCGATCCTAAACCAGAAACGATCTGGGAAATCCCAGATGCGAGCCTAGATTTTTATGGTACGATGGCGTATTCCAGATGCGATCCAGTGCTACTAGATGCGACCCTGGACCTAAAAATTGGGCAGATATATTAGTGAAAAATGAAGTCAAAATGAGGCCAAATCTCGATTCATGCCCCACGATGGGCGCTAAAAATGTGTGTGAAATAGTGCACCTGTTACCTGCGACACAACACTTCAATAGATCATTGCATTAGTGAAAAAGGGGTTAAATGAGCATATAAATCCACTAAAATCAACCTATTACTTTCTAACTAAGAAGAGTATGACAAGTAACATAATAGCCCTCAGATTATGCTAATATCAGTGACATATACGACTTAGCATGAAAAATTTGAGTTAAAACAAGCTATTTAATCATTAAGCAATGCATTCTAGCTCTAAAAATGGAGATAATAACAATGCATGAATATGAAAAACTAAATGAAATATGAATCTAGATAAATCCTAACAGCATAACAATGCATTTTCAATATGAGATCAAGGCTTATTTGTGCTAAAAAGCCCCTTCTATTTATAGAAGAATTAGGAGAGAGAGGGGGGACAAGGTGCATTAATGGAGTTGAAAAACTCATTAATGGCGTGTAAGAGGAAATAAATGCCAAAGGCATTGAAGAGGGACGGGCTTGAGGAGGAAGCATTAAATGCAAACATTTAAGAGGCATGGAGAGGTCATATGCATTAAGTAGAAACACTTAAGAGGCATGGAGACGGGTACAAGTAAAGCTTGAGAAGGTGGACTTGAGGAAAAGAATCTTGAGATTCCTTGACTTTCTCAAGTGGGTTGAGTCCTTAATCACTCCTTAATGGAATGTGATAACATTAGGAGGTGGGTTAGAATGAGAATTAGGATTAGGATTAGATTTAGCAAGGGTGAATGGGTTGGGATACGTTTGAACCTAGAGTCAAAGTGGTTGAAGTGGGTTAGGTTGGGGTTTAGAGGAATATTAATGAAGTGAATTAAACTTATTTAATTCATTCAAAAATAGGAATATTAATTATTTAAACAATTAATTGCTTTTTAATAATTAATAGGACTATAGCCAATTTAATTAAACTAATTAGGCTAGTGGAGTGGGTTTTTTCAAGTGAGCATTTGATTTAGGACTTTATTTAATTCCTAGCAAATTAATCATTTTAGCCATGTTTTTGATTGATTATTTGATTTTGGCTAAAAGTAATTAATTTAGTGATTTGATCATCCTAGGAGATTAAATTGATTTCAAAGGAATTATGCCAAGCAGTAACAAGGTCATTTGGACATAATAGGGGGTATGATCACACTTAGGGAAAACAGGGTCTATAGTCAAAGTAGACCAAATCCAGGTGGTTACATCCATTATGTACGAAGCCTTAGATTTCTCTCTTCGGAGGAAGTTCAGGCAATTCTTCTGGAAATACTTCCCAAAATTCCTGTAACAAGGGAGAATCATCCACACTAGGAATTGTGTCAATATCCTTGACATGTGCTACATATAACATACACCCCTTCTTTTTTCCCTTTTTAACTGCATAGCATAAATCTTCCTCAATTCCACAGGTCGCTTCACACCTCTTATTACTGCAAATTTTCCTGCATCATCAAGACATACAATAGATTTATCTCTACAATCTATAATGGCCTTATGCTCAGTTATCTAGTTGATGCCTAATATAGCATCATACAATACCAAAGGGGTGACATAAAGATTCACTTGCATGAGAAAACTAGGAAGTTATAACTCGCTGCAAGATAAACATTGCTCTACTTGATGCTCTTCCCTATTGCCATATTCTACAATCCAAGGTTCATCCATAAATCCTGCTCTAACTGAAAGCCTAGATACAGCTCTAGGATCTAGAAAGCATTCAGTAGCTCCTATATCTATTAAAATTGAAACATTCTGACCAAAAAGCTTACAAGTCATCTAGATAGAGGTAGCCTGAAAATTAGCTTGCATGTGATCAATAGCTATGTGAATATGATGTTGTGCCTGAAGGCCTCTACAATCTGAACATTGTAGACATATAGCAGCAAAGTGATCACCTCCAAAGACAATTCACCCATCTCGGGGTCCCTATTTTCCTTCTAGTTTGTCCCTCCTGTTTTCATTCTTGTTAGAATCCCTATTATTTCCCTTGCTCAAATTCTGGTTCTGTGATTTCCTGTAGGAATTCCTTCCTGGATTCCCTTGTCCTTTTCCCTTCATGTTCCAAATCTATTGGTGTCCACCACTATGTTGTTTATTATCCTGGTATTTCCTTTTGAAACCTTGATTGGCATTGGATTTCTGATTACTATTCACTTTGGACAGACTCTATAACCCATGTTCATGTCTAAGAGCCTTTCTAAGTGCAAAATCCATGGTTTCAGGCTCATGCATTTGAACTTCGGAACCCACCTCAGGATGTAATCTTGTTATGAGCTTGCGAGTTCTAAATCATTCATCATGTTGGTACTGTGGAACATACTTCACCAAATGACAAAATCTCTCATGATACTGAGTAACTATCAGGACTCCCTGAATCAAATTCTGAAACTCTGCCACCTTTCGGTCAAAGAATAACTTAGGTAACCACCTCATGTAGAATAACTACAAGAATTCTTCCCATGATATCTCTCCTGACTGGAGTTTCTTTTTCACCATTACATTCTCCCACCAAGTGGCAACTTCTCTTGTCAGCTGGAAAGTAGCCCACATTGCCCTAGATTGCCTAGAGAAATTCTGAACATGAAAATATTTTTCCAAGGAAATGATCCATGCCTCAGCATCATCCCCAAGGGTCTTACCACTAAAAGTAGGAGGTATGACCTTTTTCAAGTCTTTGCTGAGTTCCTCAACTATTTTGCCCCTTTTTTCGACTACCTCTGCAGCCCTAAGACCAGTTTCTCTTTTCCATTGCTCGTCTACCATCCTATCCTCTTCCAATTTCATTTTCTCTTCATTCAGACACTTATCATCCTGCCTAGCCCTCATATCATTCTCAAGGTGATCCATACATGCACCTTGTTGTGGCAAGAGATCCCCTTGTTGGGTCAAAAGGGCTAAAATCTAATCTAGCCTCTGATTGGGTTGGTCAATCTAACCATTGCTAGATCTAGCCTTGTTACTATTTCTAGTGTTCGTGGTGACAGATTAGGTCCTGCACCCACACAGAAATATGCAACTTTAGCAAGTAGTAGGCTAAAGCCCCAGAGTTAAACTCTACTCTGATACCACATGTAAAGACTACATTTTCACACAAATGCCATGTCACACACAAAAACATAAATTGTGGAAATGTCAATAAAAGTACATAGTTGAAAGTACACATAGACAAATAAAACCATTACATATTCATAATGAAAAGAACTTAACTTAGGATTTCAACCTGCACGTCGATATAATCAAGAAAACCACATGAATAATTTGTATAATAAAGTCATCTTAATAGATGCATGTCGAAATCATCACATGACCATAAGAATGTTAGAATAAGGGAGTCGACCTACACGTCAAAACTTCATTCAAGTACAAAGTACAAAAGAATAATTCATTTCTTTAAGTATCAAATATAAAGCAAATTGGATGTCAACCTGCACGTCAGACATCAATACATCTCAGTACATGGATGCATCAAAAGATAATAAGATCATGAAAATTAGTACATAAAACCATAATTAAGATACCTTGTGGTGCAGGAGCACCAAGGACCAACATGAAGACCATGAAGACCATGACTGAATGGAGGCCACCTAATGAAAATCAGGGGTCCAAGGAGATCAAAGGGACCCTAGGTGATTCAAATCACATCAACTATGGTGTATTGGCTCCTATAATGTTTTGATGTCATGAAATGGCATTTGTTTATTATAAATAAGTTATATCCTAAAGGGATTAAATAAATGTAATTTGGACCATTAGTGTCCCAATGTGTGTAGGAGGTTCTAGGGGTTTAATTTGGCTTTAAATAAGTCTCCTAGGTGTTTAAAATCCTTTGGAGTTCTTAGTTTTCAAATTACAAAGGTTTAAAAGCATTTTTAAAGTTAAAAAAATTAAATATTTGAAAAGTAATGGCTAATAGCCATTTAGGAGGGAAATGAGGTTTTTACCATCTAAACAATTAACTAATCACTCAAACCAATTCAAAGAGGTTGGGGAAGTTAATATTTGGATGCCTATTTGTAATTGAGACTTTATTGTTTCCATATGGTGGCTGGAGTGTACGGACTGCAACAACAATATCAATAAAAGACAAGTT
>MU223739.1:4415998-4431245 GCA_018584345.1 Thuja plicata
ATGTGTTATAGTCCCAAACATATGAGTTACCTACTCTTGTTGGTTTGTAGCCATTATCAGGTTCTTTTGGTGTCCATGCTTTCTTATTCTTTTTCCAGCATTCCTGATATGTATGTCCATTCATTTTATAGGTAGGACAATACTTTTCCATGTAGGTTTCCTTCTTTATTTTTTCATCTTGGATTTGCATTCATATGCCTTGTGTCCTTGCTTGTGACATTTATAACAATTACCAATGATAGTAGATTGTGATTGAGGAATACCTTTCATTTTGTTTCTACAAATGTTTGAGGTGTGGCCTGGTTTTCCATAGTGATTGCATGACATCTTCTTGGTCCTTAGAGTTGCATAAACATTCCTTTGATCTGATTGATTAGATGATTCTCCATTGTCGGCGTACCCTATTCCTATGTAGTCTTTGACTCTTCTTTGACCGTCAAGGAAATCATCCATTCTTTTATTGCTATCTTTAGCTTTCTTGATCAATTCATTGTGCTGATTTTGAATCTTGACTTCATGCTTTAGTTTTTCATTCTCTTCCCTTAGCTCACCGATGATCTGTATTCTTTCAATGAGTTCAGTATTTAATCTGTTTGCCTCTTGACTCATAAGAATAATTTGATTGGCAATCTCATGGTGATGATCAGTAAGTCTTTGAATTTCTGATTCTTTTCCTTGTAGCTTCTCAGTAATTTTCCTCCTATCATCAATAGCCAATGTTCTCTCTGATTCTGCTTTTCTTGAATCATTCATGACATCAATCATTTTTACCATCTGAGTCTCTTGACCGATTTGCAGCATCTTGATTTTCTCTGTCAGATGTAGATTGACTTCTTGTAGACTTGTGATCTCTTCTACTGATGTGTCTGAAGCTTTGCTTGTTGATGATTCAGTATAGTTGAAGTAATATGGAATCTCCTCTTCTTGATAATCCTTTTCATTAAGTTTAGTTGCCATGATCTTTCTTTCATCAAGCAACTTTCTCATGCTTACTCTCGCCTCTTTATACTGCTCATAGTAAATATGAATTTGTAATTTCTCATTCTCAATAGTCTTGTCTAGTCTTTACTTTTCCATTGTGTTGATCTTTTCTCTTAAGTCTTTAAGCTTTTCAAGAAAGAGACTTAGCTCTGATACCAATTGTTGGAATTATCAGAATGATGTACTGAGAGGGGAGGGGTGAATCAGTACCTCTAAATTTTTTTATGTGGTTGGCCCATTAACCTTTGAGTCATCAGATTTGTATATTCCTATCTATTTGTTCATCTTTCCATATATATATGAAATCATAATATAAGTTCTTTACATGTGTAAAAATTCAAGAAACATTCATGAAAACAAATAACACATAACACATGATATGATATTGCAGAAAACTCCTGTTAGGAAGTAAAAACTGCGGTGGGGATGTCTACCCACAAAACTTCACTATCTGCAGATAAGAAGGGAGCTGATAAAGGCTTAAAATTGATCACTTCTGATGATCTACCCTGTTAAGAGTATTAGAGTGGAGACATGTTAGGATCTACTTCATTTGAAGCTTTAGCAACACTGTTAGGTGTGCACTCTATTAAGAGATTTATCAAAGAACGGTTAAGTCCACCTTCTAAAAAAGGATTTTAGTTGTGATGCACTTGTTAGAATGCAACTATAATATAAATTTTGATCTGATAGTGAATGCAATCTCTAATTGATGATAATAGATCCTGTAAAGCTTACAATATAAATGTAATCACCTTGAGTGATTGAGTGATACCTTGTCTCTTCTCATCAGTAGCCTTTCTGTGTTCTTGATAACTGCTTAGATCTGTTTCTGTACTTTGAATGAATTCTCTTCTACTGCTTAGACGCTCTCCATGGATACTATCATTTGTCAAATGCTTACAAGTATTATTTATTACAAATGATTGAACATCTATTTATACTACTTTCTAGCTCTATTCTTGATTCACGCTTTTACAAATTAACTCTAGATCCAAGGTTTACAACTTGACCTTGATCTTTAGTTAGATATGTTTTAGATCCGTTAGGATGCTTTAAAACATTCACAATTTGCTTACTTGACCTTAAAGTAAAGATTTAAAACAAATAAAAACTCTATAAATAGAATTACATTGTTTTATCTGACGTGTAAAGCCAAATCCACTTTTTGCGGGTTCTATAACTGACTTTCGGTTCTGATGGTCGGGCTATTCTGTCAGTTCTGTTGGTTTTGTACTCCGTTGGTGTCCCTTAATTGAACTGTTCGTCGGGTATGCTTTTTCTGCTCCGTCGGCGATGTTCTCAAAATTGTATCATCGGTAATGCTTGTCGTCGGTTTGACTCTTGTCAATGTTCGTCGGGCAAGTCTATACTTAAAATTTTTACTATAGGCATTTTCATCTCGTCGGATATCCTTGCTGTCCGCCAGTTATGCTTATACCGATGACCTTTATCATATTTTTCCCTTTAAGTATACTAATGACAAAACTTAATGTCATCATTCATTCATCCTTTGATATGTGTCTTCTAGTTCAATTCTTCTTGATCTTTTTATGTGATTCTCCATCACTCATTTCAAAGAGGAGACAATACAGATGCAAACATTCTAGTAGGTAACATCCCCAGTAGAAGTTGCAGGAAATTCTTCATAAAGGGAAAAAGAGTGACATGACTTTGACCCTCAAAATATATAGAACGCCAAATCAAACAGGTGGTCTCAACCATGACTCTGGTGTCCACCACTCTCCACAAAATTCTTCACTTGAAATTTCTTTGTTCGCATGCAACTTTTTTTTAAAGACAAATATCAAAACCCTAAAAATTAGGTTAATGTTTGCTGTGGTCAAGTTGGCATAATCTAGTCTGGCTTGATAAGTCGGTGCAGAACTGAATCACGACTCTATATTATTTACTTCAAACCACTGTTCATTGTTGTAAACCAGAATAAAAAAAATTGTGTATCTGTTAAAATATTGGCAAAAGATAGACAGAAAATTACCTTTAAAAGTTTAGGTAATTGATGCAGTAAGCCATGCTCCACTGCAAGCTCGTTAAAAATGGCACCAAAACCTGCTCTGGTGGTGTTACTTCTTTCGTCACACACTCTCAAATCTTAAATCTTACGTGGGGGATATTTTTAGCTTAGCTTGGGACACATATCTAGATCTATTTTGTAACTAAAAAATGGCTAGATTTGGTCATTGTAGATCTGATGTGGGTGATTTTTTTTAGCTTAGCTTGGGACATATATCTATTGAGATTTTGTATTTGAGCAACAATTGGAGGTTTCTTTTGGTTCTTTCCTCCATGAGCTCTTGAACCTGTTAGAGAAAAAAATATTAATAAAATATATTAAGTGGCATGTCCACCTTTTTTCAAAAAACAAAAAAATTAATGAAATTATTTATTTTACTATCAGGTTGCACGTCTTTGGATGCGTGCAATGGAACGTCAATAGGAGGGATGTGCAAAAGGAAGGGCGAAGAGAACTGGTGGGTGTATTTTTAGTAGGAAAGGTGGAGATATGTAGAATTTTAACAATAATGTTATGATAACGTTTGGAAGTTATGAGCATGTTTTTTTATATTTTCTTACATAATTTTTTGTTGGAAGTTAAATTGTTAAAGGCATATAGTTAGTTTTTTAGTAAAGGTGGTAGAGTGAATAAGTAACTGTATGATACATTTTTTGTGTTTCGATACAACTTGTAATTTTTAGGGAGACATTAATTTGTGTAGAGGTTTTTTTTTTTTTTTTTGGGAAGGGGGGGGGGGAANTTTTTTTGGGAAGGGGGGGGGGAAATTAGTATATATATAATTAAAATTTTGTATTTATTTCTTGTTCAGGAGTCGAGAAGGAATCATCCTTCACCTAGGGAGTTATCAGATTCTTGGACACCCCCAGAGCCACATTGGATTAAGGTGAATTTTTATGGTGCTTTGAAAGGGAATCCAGGATTGAGTCATGTTGGATATATTATTAGGGACAATAGTGTGAATGTCTTGGGGTTATTAGATGGGACTAACAATGAGGCTGAGATGCAGGCTACACTCTTAGTTGTACAAAAGGTGAAGATAATAAAGGTGAGAAAGCTACATTTAGAGGGAGACTCTTTGATTATAATTATGACCATTTCCAAAAGGAATTCACAAGTTTGGTACTTGAACAAGTATGTGAAGATAATTAGAGGCCTTCTTGGGGAATTTGAAGATTAAAGAGTCACTCATGTGAAGAGAGAAAACAATTCAGAAGTATATATCATGTCAAATGTTACAACCAGATTGCAAGACTTAGGGCAAGATGAGATTACGAAAGACTTTGAAAGCTTGGATGGTTGTATATATCATGTCAAATGTTGCAACCAGATTGCAAGACTTAGGGAAAGATGAGATTACGAAAGACTTTCAAAGCTGGATGGTTGTTCTTTGGATTGGGAGTATGAGGACCCTTCAATTTAAGTTTGGACAATGCTTGTATATAATTTCCTATAGTTTATTGCAGTCATTGCCTAGTTTTTTAAATTCAACCAACTAGCCTATAGACATGAGAGATAAAAGGTGTATTAAATATTGATATCTTATTAGGTCGATTTCATTATCAAGTAATGGATTTATGCTTAGCCGTTGAAGCTATTATGGATAGTTATGGACATATGTATCAGTTTAATATTTTCAATAAGATATCATATATTACTAATAAAAAAAATGTATATATTTTTTATAATGTTAAGTATATTTAAAGATAAATGAATATAAAGGATTGAAAAATAAAATATCAAAATTAACATAATAGAATAAAGGATAAATATTACAACCTAATATTTTTTGCAATGATATTGAAACATATAATAGAAACATCATTTTAATATATAAGTTGTTGAAAATCTATATTCTTATGCATAGTGAAATGGAGGATGAGATTTAAAACAAAGGTTTGATATTAGTATTTTGTTTTATTTGAGATTATATAAAATCATGTACCATGAACAAATAGTATATATCCAAGTTAAAGTTTGTATTTATATTTGACATTGTTACATATAAATATACTTTTAACATAGGAGTTGTTGAAAAATTATATTCTTATGCATGGATAAATGAAGAATAACATTTAAAAACAAGCTTTGACATTAGTTTCATGTTTTATTTGGGATTATATAAAACCAGATATCATGACCAATTAGTATATATCTAATTTTAATTTTGTATTTATATTTTACATTGTTAAATAAAAATATACTTATGAGATAGGAGTTGTTGAAATTTAATATTGTAATGCATGTCAAATGAAGAATAACATTTAAAACGGTGCTTTAACATTACTATCTTGTATTATTTGTGATTATATAAAAACATATATCATGAACAATTTGTATATATCTAATATAAATTTTGTATTTATTTTATATATTGTTAAATTATGTGTGGTAAATATGGTGTTTAACATGAAAACACCAAACACATAATAAACCATTAGCTCAAGGGTTAGTGATTAATCAAATCAAAAGCTGACATTATGCAACTACCCTTGAAAGTGACTTATTGCTTCCTAGTTGAAGCGAGTGTGATTCCCAATGGATGCTCATTAGTTGGCATTCAGAATCAATGACTAAGAAAACTCCAAAAAGGAAGATTCAAGAGATGGGCATGATGCATGAACTTGCATACTTTGCCCTCAAAAACATGGAGATGATATGCATGAATGCAAATAAACTAAATGCATGCTAAACATGAGTTAATCTAAGCAAGATACGACAAAATACTAATAAAATGAAGCTAGAATTCCATCTAGCAAAATGCATGTCACTAAGCTACCATGAGAATGCATTCTAAACATAATAAAAAACCTAGAATCAAAATAGCATTATGATGTTAGCTCTAAAATTTCCCTCCCTTTGAGAAAGGAGAGCTATCCCTTTTATAGGAATTCCCTCAAAATAGATGGCCAAGATTTAGCCACAAAGGGTGATTGAGATGCAATTCCCTTAAATCCATTGAGCTTGATCTGGGTGGAAGATCATTGATTGGTCAACCTTGTGCTTGTTTGGGGGAGAATGAGACAAATATGGTAACTATCCCCTTTTAATTGATTTTATTTGAATTTTATGTGCTCACACATGTGTGAGGATGTGTGAAGGGGTTATTTTAATTAAAAGTGTTAGGACTTTTAATTAATCCCTATTATTTTCAAGAAATTAAATGATTTGAACTTTGATTAAGGATTTGATTCAACAAGTTGTTTTAATTATGCAAGCAAGTTTGATTAAATACTTACATAATTAAGGTCTAGCAACAAATGCCTTTAATTTAGGGTTTTTAAGGCTGATTAATCTAATTAGGGGCTATGGGTTTACTAGACAAATTTTAGGTGATTACATTTTCCCCTCTTTGAATCGATGTGCAAGCAGCGTGTTGATTCAAAGAACATTTGATGAAAGATCGGGAATAGCTTGATGTGAAGGGATGAAACTATCCCACATATCAGAACTGATTTTGAACTTGATCAAACAAAGATTTATTGGAGATTGAAGATACCAGCTTCAGGATTGATTGAGAGAATACTGATAAAGAGATCTGAAGATATCAGCTCCATTCTTGATTGAGTGAAGACTGATAGAAAGGTTTGAATATTCAGCTCTGAACTTGATTGAGCGAAGGTTGAATATCCATCCCAAAGTAGATTTCTTGACTTTGTGATTATTTTAAATGACTAATCAATCTGATGTGGTGCGATGAGATTAATTTTCATTTGATTGATTGCTCAGGATAATTGACTTGATATAGATCCTAATAAATTCAATTACCCAATGAAGAGGTGCTATCAGAATGACGTGGTGCGATGAAACTTATATGCCCCAAGAGATTCAAGAGACTTGATGTGAAGTGATGAAATCACTTTTGTAGGAAGAATCTTGATTTGATACGAAGCTTCGGTGCCCCTAGAGATTAAATTGTTGATTGAATCAAATTATTGATGTATTGATGTTGCCCCCTTGGGATCGAAATCAAAATGATGTTACGATAACAAGAAAGATTTGTGACTGATTAGAGAGTATCAAATTGATCGAACTGATACAAAAGAATTGGATTCAAGCTCCAGTTGACCAATTTTTTATTGAGAGTTAAAAGTTGACCTATGTTGACTTTATTGGATTGAAGGAGAAAATGATTGATTTAGTTGATTAGGAATGATTTTGAGGAGGAAACTTGCGAGGAAAGCATCAGTGATCAACTGCATTTGAGTAATAGGTTAATTTTCATTTTTGACCAATAAAATGACGTTAGATTTCAATTTTGATCCCAAAAATGGATTCAGGATTGTCTAATTAGCTAAGGGTGCCATTTTCACATTTGTCGAAGCAAGTTTGAAAATTAGGTCAAAACCTATATAAGGGCCAAAAGGGTCATTTTCAATTCATTTTCACTCCTCAATTTAAAAATTCAAAATCCTTCTCTGAGCAAAAATGGTGGTCCCTCTAGCGAATCATCAATTTGAGTGTATGCAAAGGCACAACTGGCCCTAGGATTACCTGTCTCTAGTGAGTAGTCGAAAAGCCATCTTGTTGATTCCTATTTTGTACATTTTTGTTAGATTTTTTAATCCTTTTGTCATTTTCAAACCCGTCCAATTGTTTCGTCGTACGGGCTGATGAAAGGGATCGTACGAAAAAATACCAATTTTTTTTTTGTCATATAAGTCCATAGGGTTTGTCATTTGGGAGGGACCCATGACTCACACGAGCACCTTCTTCCCTACCCCTTTTGTTGCATGTTGATATATGTTTTGTCGTTTCAACTTAATTTGTTGTACTGTACCTGATTCTGACTCATACGAGTTTCCATGCCAGTGCTCCATGCTGTACATTATCATATGGGAAACAATGAGTATTTTTAGGTCCTTAGTAGAAAAATTCATCTTGTTTGTTTGTAAGTTTGAATTCCTTGGCATGTTTTTCATCTTTTTTTATCATCGTAGTTTGTTTTATTCAACATTTGTACCTTGATTTCGCTTGATTACTGATTGTGTCCCATTGTTTTGATATTTTCAGGTGCATCTACCCGACATTCAGTTTTGATCCACCCATCCTCTGACTATGTGGTTAGTGAGGAATATTTATGATGCTCAGCGAGGTCACCTGGGTGAGTATGGGTTCGGTTAGTTACTTCAGATGCCTGATAGCTGTGCGAATCACAGATTATTCACAACCTTGGTCGACCAGTTTCATAGGGAGCATCATAATTTTCACATGCCGCCCAGGAAGTTGACCATTACTCCCTAGGAAATTTATGGGATTCTACAGATTTTGTTTGTTGGAGAGCGAGTGGAGTATGACACGGCTCTATGTCTTCGCATTCAGGCCCTCATTCAAGTGTTTCACTATCATACCATTTTATACTGAGCAATCACCTGGGATGATGCGGTGATCCATTATGGTGCTCAGTATCCTCTTGCATGTGTTACGGAAGGATTCATTGGTTTCTTCCTCATGGTGTATAGGAGTCAGCGGTGATTTCTCTATGGTTGGGGTCGGGTGTTGGAGAGAGTTATTGACATATTCAAACATTCTAGTAGATAACATCCCCATTAGAAGTTCTAGGAAATAACATATAATAGAAGAATACCACCGCCTATTGTTATAAAGCAGAACATTGGTGATACTGGTAAGAGTCTTGTAGATTATATGGATGAATTTAAGAGTCATTTCCAAAAACCTAAAGATGATAATAGTGGAAAGGTTTGGAAGGTAAAAGAAAATAATGAGGTACTGGTTCAGGTAGATTCAGTAGATGCTACTATACCTTCGCCTGATGCCAACATTGCTACATCAACCTAGATGGCCAAGCATGGCCTTAGTGGGAGCATTGGAAGAAAACATCAAAAATCTATCCAGCCCCTAATTATGCGAAGTAAGCTCTTGCTAAATTAGGGAGAGTATGTGCAGATGTTGTGGGGCATATATCTGTGATCGCATGGTTTGACAAATATATATGCTATGATGGCCAGATTGATGTATATGATTCTAGGATATACACTTCATCATAGGAACAAACTTAACTCAGTATCAACATGTGTAATTTTGATGGCTTATAAAATGGTTAAGGTAAATGTTAAGCATAACTTTTGAAAAGTACTTGCACAGTAATTTATGGAGAATGTGAGGCAAATTAAGAAAGATAGGACTAATGAATTCAGATTTGAATCTTTATTGGTACACATGTATATTCATATTGTGCATAAATTCCCTGGTATGCACTCTAGAGCTTGGAAAGACAGTGAACCCACTAGAATACAGATCACACAGAGCTACAAAAGATAGAATAACACATGGGTAGATGGTGAGATATTTGCGATGATCAAAATCTTGCAGAGACAGATGAAGGAAAGAGAGAGAATTGTTGAAGAATTGGTAGAGAAGTACAAATACTCAATCTGTTTCATGGTTGAAACTGATTGTGTTTTCTTTGAGGCAGTACAACCTAGGAAGAAGTGGTATTATCCTCTAGGATATGAAGTTAGTTTTGAGGTCTTGACTATGCAGGTTGAACACATTCTATCCTTAGAGATTGATCCATCCGAAGAAATATGGGGAACCTATGAAGATAATTTAGAAAAGATAAGGGAAGAACAAACTAGAGGTGTCAGGAAGAGGAAAATAGAAAACTTGGTAGATGATCCAGAAGTAAAGGTTGGTATGAAAAAAGAGGAGATGAAAGATGTTAGAAGGAAGATTATAGAAAGAGCTTCTGGGTTGGCGAGCACTGCTCCTGCAGCTCTTCCACCTCCTTAAGTTGAGAAGGTAATCAATCCACCCTTCACTATGATTGATGTATTTGAGACTACACCTACTCCACCAAAGAAAACATTGCAGAGAGAGAAACATGTAGAATTTCGTAGAAGTAACACAAGGTCCACTAAACAAGACTCGCCACCTAAGAAACATAGGAAAAAAGTTGAAGTGAAGGGAGAATAGAAGGTAAAAAAGAAGGAAGTAGAAAAGAATAAAGTAGAAGAGAAGGTAGAAGAGAAGAAAAAAGAGGAAAAGAAAGTAGAAGAGAAGAGCACTGAGGTAAAACAACTCTGGAAACCTGACATGAAAACACTGGAGAAGAGAATAGTTGAGCAGGGAAAGCTTATTTCTTTGATTAGATACTATGAGAGGTATGAAACATCATATAAAATTTTGATTGAAGACATGGTGATAAATCATTTTCTTTCTTTTAATAAGAACTTGCTAGAATTTGAAGGTGTAACCACCCTAATTTGGTCTGCTTTGACCATAAACCCTATTTTCCCTAAGTGTGATCATAACCCCAATTATGTCAAGACAACTCTTCAATTCACTGGCATAATTCATTTAAATCAAATTTAATCTCCTAAGTGATTTAATCACTAAATTACATTAATTGCCTTAGCCAATCAAACCAATTCAATTCTATCAAAATAAATTAAAAACATGGCTAAAGTAATTAATTAAAAGGAATTAAATAAAATCCTAATTACACCTCATCACTTGCAAAAAGGAAAGCCAACCCCCTAGCCTAATTAATTTAATTAATTGACTATAGTCCCGATTAATTATCAAAAGCAACCAAAAGATTAAATAATTAATTTCCCCTATTATTGAATGAATATATTATTTATATAACTCATTTCATTAATATTCCCTTTAAACCCCCAACCTAACCTATCTCAACCACCTTAACCCTAGGTTTGAACTAATCCCAACCTCTTCACCCATGCTAAACCTAATTATAATCTTAATCCCACCTTAGCCCTCTCCCTAATGATGTCACATTCCTAATCTTTTGATTAGGAACTCAACTCATTCCAAAAAGTCAAATTTCTCAAGCTCCCCTTCCCTAAAGTCCACTTTCTCAAGCTTGGACATAAACCCTTCACCATGCCTAATTAATGCTCTCATAAATGCATCATTAATGCTTACACCCTCACCATGCCTCTTAAATGCTATACCTCATTAAGACTCTTACACATGCATTTAATGGCCTTATCTCTCCTCTCACTCCTAATTTCTTCTATAAATAGAATGAGTTTCAATCTCAATGGTCCCCTGATTTTGGATTGTTGAAAGCATTGTTACATTGTTCATATTATTAGAGACCTATATTGCATTATTATCTTTATTATTATGCATTGTTATAATCTTCATTTTTAGAGCTTAGAATGCATATTTCTTGAGCATGCAGATTAGTTTCATTTAAATCTTTCATTCTCGGTTGTATATGTCACTGATAAATGCATAATCTGAGGGCAATTATGACATTTTTCACACTCCTCCTAGATAGGAAGCAATAGGTCAATTTTAGTGATTGATATGCTTGCTAACTCTTGATTTTCACTAATACAATGACTTATTGAAGTGTTGTGTTTTAGATAATAGGTACACAAAATAACACACACATTTCTAGCGCCCATCTCGTATTTTACTTCACTTTCAATTCATTTTCTACTAATTTGTCTTCCCAGGTTTCCAGAACAGAGTTGTTTTTGGTCGCTAAGGCTCGCATCTCAGATATTGGATCGCATCGTAGAATCCTGGATCACACCCCAGGTATCAGGTTTCATATCCTGGAAATCCTGCATAATTTTTCCTAAAGGCTCGCATCTGGTATGCATTATATCATTTTTGGTGTATTTGATCGCATCTGGGAAAAAGGATCATATCCAGGGATTCTAGGGTAATTTTTGGTTAACAAAATTGCATGTCATTTTTGTATTTGAAAAATAAAAAGTCTAACCACTAATCTTGTGCTAATATATGTTTCTGTCTTTTAAAAAACCTAACTTTCATTTGCAGATCGTTGTCGGAGACTTTTTTGCTAAAAGAGTTGGAGAGAAATTACCAACTTATGGTTGGCAGGTGGTTTAATAGCTTGATTTAATTTTATTTGTTTGAGGAATTGAAACTAAGACACATTTTATAATCACTTGTTAAATCAATCAGATTAGTATGCTCTTTTCCTTCAAAGAAAATCAGAAAATCAAAAGTTGGTTTAAAGTTTGAGAGGAATTTGGAGTAATCGAACAAGGTAAACAAAATCATCATTTAATTCATTTTTGGAAAAGTAATTGAACAAGCAAATCATTAAAATTTGTGGGATTAATTGAACAAGATTCACAGTTTAAATTTCCCTTTGGCAAAGTAAATGAACAACATAAGTCACCTAAATTTTGTGGGAGAAAGAACTTCATTGTCTAAATTTGGGATTTATAATTGAACAAGCAAAGCATTAAATATTGTGGTCAAAGAAAAAACAAACTTTTCTTTCAAGTACTTGTGTTTTCATTAACTTAAGAATATTTTAATCAAGCTTAAGCTTACCTTTCAGACTCACTAGAGGATTTGCTCTTCCTTCCAAGTGGGGGAATCAAAAAATTGATATGGGGGATTGAGTTGTGAGTGAAGTGATTTGAGGGAATGAACAAGTGATTGAAGTGATTTTGGGAGAAAATGACATGGACTAGGAGAGTATGCTCTTCTTCTTTCGAAGAATCAGAAATATTGAAATCCTAAGCTTGCCAATCCTTTGTATGCTTATTCAACATTAGAGGGCCTGCCGGTTGAGGGAAAAATCTCCTGGGATGACCCAAGTGAGGACATGTTTTATGCCAACCCTTCCCACTCACTATAAATAATTGCTTCCTTGTAGGCCAAAGCCTTGGAAGACGGAATTCGTTTTGTTCTTGGAATTTTGACATCATTCTTTGATAATGCTTGGGTATGTGTAGAGCGGAGCTGCTTGAATCTTGCTTGCGAGACTACACATATTTGAGTACTCATAGGGATATACACCTTAATTTTTCCTTGTGCAATTCTATGGGAGATGGTTTCGAATGGATTTCCCCATCATAAACAACAAACTTTGTAGTCAAACTACTTGATTCATCCCTGAAAGGGTGATAATCTTTGTGCAAGGTAAAAAGTAATTGCCCCAAGATACTCGTCATTTCGTGCCCTCACTTGCATTTGGAGTCGGATAATATGACATCATGACTGGAGCCATTGCATGCTTGGTGGTGGCCATATTTTGATTAGCATTTAAGTGTGTACCTGAGTCAACAAGCAAAGATTTTCATCCTCTACTTAGAAAATAGGGAGTAAGAATGAGTTTGTTCACCCGTAACAATGCAAAAATGCTTGATGTGTTTAAAAGCTCATTAACAAGATAAATCATTCAAACAAGCAACAAAATTAAATCCTTTGGCTACATACTACATTTTTCACTCACTAGAAAATCTCAAAAACATTCATTTGCATATTCACTTAGTATCATTTGAAACACATTTATATCAGTAATAAATTAAATAAGCATAAAATGATGTCATAGAATATCTAATCTAACTCATCGTGAGACCAAGATAAACATAATCACATGTGAACCAAAATATAAAACATTTATCAAAGCATGAGAATCCATGAACATGTCAAGATTAGGAACAACTATCTCAGATATATCAGATATGGAATAGATAAAAAATGTGGAACTGTCTACAAAAAGAGTATCACTATGAATCAGATATACATGTATATCTGTCATCGTACAAAAGAATGATCTCAGAAGGATCCAGATATACAAAATGATCTCAAATATATATATATATATATATATACAGTATCAGGACTGACTCCCACCCTCTCCCTGATCTGGAGGAGGAGGAGGTGGAACAAATGGAGTTGGTGGTGGCATGGCCCCCTTAGATTGCTGAGCCAAGCATGAAAAGGACAGTGCTCTTTGACCCTTTGTAACTACAGCATGATATAGAGCATAATAGTATGTAGATCTTTATCCCTGGTGTATCGCAGTATTAGCCTACGTGTCTCTCTCTTCCCTGAGCCACTCAAGTTGTGTATCTCTATCTTCTAGAAGAGACTCTAATGTAGTAATCCATGCTCTAAGCTGCTCTCACTCACGCTCACACTGAGATAGTACATCACCATCTCGGCCTGGACCCCTACTTGTATCCTACCCTAAAGGTCTATCTTGTGGCCTATCCTATGGCCCATCTTGCTGCTGCTATCTCTATCTCTACTGCTCTCTAGTCAAAAAGGACCTGGATCCCTCTGAGGAGAAATAAATCTAAGCCGAGTCTGCCTGCCACTCCCACTTTGCTGGTGCCCTCTCCACCACCTACCGCACCTCCACCCCTATCATTCACATCATCTTGGTCATCTGAACCTTGTCCCATGTCAGGAGGAGGGTGCCTAGCATCTCTCCCACGTCTGCCTCCATGCCTCCCCATAGCTCCTTTATCTCTCTGAGCTCCTCCTCGACCTCTGACAGGACGGTCCTCAGTGGGATCATAATCCAATGGATCCTCAATACGTGGAATAGCCTCATCAGGTGTTATAAACCATGGGAATGGATACTGAAGCATCTAAGAATGTAATCCATCAGACCATCCAACATCAGCTACATTAGGCCACAGATCCCAAGGTCCTGCTACCATCTCTCCAATGGCTCTCTGCGTAGTCTCATAACCCAAATGCAGTCCCCACTATGGTGTCTCATCATGGATCCATGCATATACTGATGTATCCTGTCACCTTCCCTACAACCGGTTGTATTGCCTCAATACACGGGTCACTAAGAATCTCTTAATGATATATTTGGTACATCCAATCAGGTACCTGCTATAAAAATAATAAGGCATCCAACGCCTATCTGATCCCCACTCCTCACAATCCATATAAGGATTCCACACTACTACAATCATACCATCTAGCACATGATGCCAATACTCCACCTTTCCCAAATGGGGCTGCTATATCCATCCTGTAATGACCCTGGTTGGATTGAAGCACCCTTGTGAATAGATGAAGAAGCAAGCAAACTCCACTTAAAAATGTGTTCTTCCAAGCCAAATCGAGCTCCCTAAGCCAGCCGCCCCTGTTCTGGTTTGATCTTGAAAATAAAATAATATGTAGCATTTAAATTCCATCTCAAGCATCAAACATCATCTCCAAGATCCAAGGAAATGGGCGAACCAAGCCTTGAATGAAATCGATGCCAAATGTGAGCTCCACAATCAAAATCGCACCTACCAAAGGCGCCCTTTCAAGACTATAATATCTGATTTTAATATCAGATTTATTCACCAATATAATTTGCTTTCTTCACAAAGGAAAATCGATGCCAAGAATGATGAACCAGCTCCAAAGGATAGCTATAATCTCCAATGCAAATAACAATCGATATCATGCAAAATCGTGGCCCTAATATGTAGACTTATGTGACTGAAACATCAT
>MU223739.1:4433500-4458741 GCA_018584345.1 Thuja plicata
AACCCAAGATCTAGCTGTGCATTTGTTACTTCCATCATAGTAAGGCATGGTGATCTTACCAAGTGTTTGCTGATAATCATTCCTTGGTGGAGTATAATAATCATTCCTTCCACCATTCCTTCTATTCATTTGATTCATAAATTGATCAAAGGTCCATCATTCTTTCAAATCCGGAGGCAAAGCGTTATATTCCAGGTATGCTTGCCTTGCTTCATCACCAAAAGAAGTAGTTGCAACAACCTGTGTTTGTTCTTCTCTAGGTGCAAAGGTCGAAAAAAGTGGTGTAGAAGCTGATCCTCTATTAGTGGCTCTATGAATAGACCTTCCCTCATCATTGCTCCCACTATGTTTAGCTGTATGTTGATGCTGAAGATTATTATTTGTCTACTATTCCATCTTTCCTAATAAACGTGATATCATGTCAAGCATGGTGTCAAACTTCTTTTAAATTCTTGTATCCTTGTCTTCTTCCGCCATGGTCTAAATTGTTTTTCCAGTATCTTTTTGCCTTAACGCTGCTGAAAATGTATCCACTTCTGGTACTTGTGGAGTTTGATACTGCTGTCTTCTTTGTTCTCTGTTATAATACCTAGTTTCCCTTGCACTCATTCGATATAATCTGATCACAGGATGGCAGGAAGATGGCTATGATACCACTGTAATGACCCTGGTTGGATTGAAGCGCCCTTGTGAATAGATGAAGAAGCAAGCAAACTCCACTTAAAAATGTGTTCTTCCAAGCCAAATCGAGCTCCCTAAGCCAGCCGCCCCTGTTCTGGTTTGATCTTGAAAATAAAATAATATCCAGCATTTAAATTCTGTCTCAATCATCAAACATCATCTCCAAGATCCAAGGAAATGGGCGAACCAAGCCTTGAATGAAATCAATGCCAAATGTGAGCTCCACAACCAAAATCGCACCTACCAAAGGCACCCTTTCAAGACTGTAATATCTGATTTTAATATCAGATTTATTCACCAATATAATCTGCTTTCTTCACCAAGGAAAATCGATGCCAAGAATGATGAACCAGCTCCAAGGATAGCTATAATCTCCAATGCAAATAACAATCGATATCATGCAAAATCATGGCCCTAATATGCAGACTTATGTGACTGAAACATCATATCAGCAATTCTGGAAATGACGAATGCCAATTGAGAGTTTTCGTTCTCAATGGCCAATTGTGACTACTGCAGAAACCCTAGGCTCCACAATGCACATCAACAACAAACAACAACATCAACAACAAATCTGTCTGCTGAGAATGAAGCCCAGGATGCCTATTTATTCTTTTTTCTCCACTTTCTCCAGAAAATTCTAGAAACTTATTTTATTTTATTTATTAAGTGACTTTATAAAAATATTTTATAATTCAAGTGACTTTATTAAATTAATTAAATATAAAGTTACCTTTTAATATTTATTTATTTGATAACTTTATAAATAATTAACTTAATACCACTTATTTATTTAATTAAAATAATTAATTAGTAATCCTCATAAAATATTCATTATTTTGGACAACTTAATTAATTAAATTAATTAAATCAAATTACCTCCAAAACGGGGACATTACACATCCTGAGTACATATATATGTATGGCTGCTCTGGTAGCCGCTGCCTATCCACTATTGGCCATGTAACTGGGATATGCTCCCAGGCCTAGATCTGAAGTACCAAAATACCAACAGTCATGCTCCATGAATAATGGTACACTATCTCATGTAACTCTCTGTACATGTGTGCAAGGATGCAACTACCCCATGCAAATCTGCGTCTCGACATAATCATCTGCTCAAGCATGTCGATGCAATCGACCATGAATCTGTCCTGTCCTCGGTTAGGCATAAGGATGCCTCCGATCAATCCACCCAGGTATATGGGAAGGCATTCATAGTGATCACACATGTAGTCCCATGTCAGATACCGGTGCGCAATAGTATCATCAGTAAAGAATCATTGTGCTGTCGTGATTGATGATGTCGAGGTCGAATCAAAATGCACCTCTCATTCCATCATAGGAATTCTCAGTATCCACCACACGTCCCCCGGTGTGATGGTCATCTCACCCATAGGCAGATGGAAGGTATTTTTCTCTAAATTCCACCTCTTGGATAGAGTAGTCAACAACCCTCTATTTACCCTGATATCGGGTAAATTCCTTAGTGACAATAAACCAACCCGGGCAACTAACTCTGCCTCATCATCAATCAAAGCCCTCGATAGAGCAAGGAACCGACCAAGATATGGTCCTCAAAATGACACTACATCAAAAGGAACCTGTTCAAATAGATAGTAATTCAAGAAAAGTTCAAAATCAGTGTTCTATCTAAGCCAACTAAGCAAAAAACCTATTAGCCAAGTGTTTTTAATGGTCAACAGAAGAAAAATAGTCAAATTGGGCATTTAACTAAGTTAAAAAATTGGAAATGACCCTGGTTTTATGGGGTGTGATCCTCTTTTCAGGATGTGATCCCCGATTTCTGGGATGTGATGGGGCATCCAGGATGCGACCATGTTTTTGTAGGAAGCGACACGGGATGCCGTGTGCGACCCTGTTCCAACAGGGTGTGAAACCTTGAAAAAACATGAAAAACCCTACAACATGTGACACAAAATTGAACACAGGGTGCGATCCTGAAATTACAAGATGCAATGCGAGAATTTGGGGCAAAACAAGAAGTGATGTGGGATTACTAGACATGACGCTAAATGCCAGAAATGACCTAGAATTCAAATGGCTATAACTTGAGCTAAAATGCATAAAAATGAAAACTGAAAAATTTCACCAGCTAGGTTTTCTGGTACTTACTGGAGGTGGGTAGTCAGATGGACATTGATGTTGATGGCTGAGCTCAAAATGATGCTTCTTACAGGGACCACCATCTTCTCTGCAGATCTCTCTGAATTCCTAAGGTGAAAAGTGAAAATGAGTGAGTAAAAAGTGAATTTGGGCCTATATATTTAACTTTTTGAGCTATTTAGGAGCTCCAGAACTTCTCCCAGATAAATGAAACTCATTTTGTTCTCTTTTGATCAATCGGGAATGAAATTGAATGCACCGACATTATCCTACACAATGTAGTAAATTTTTTACAACAGTTACTGAAAATGTAGAATTGCTCCATATGTTCCAAAAATGATTTTCTAGCTTTACGCAATCCATTTTTCGGGTTCTATATCATCAAATTGCACATTATTCATAAAAAATCTTGGTCATACATCATTTAATCAGACTCAAAACTCACATTTTCACGTCATTAACTTGGTACAAGTGTGTTTTCTCTTAACACACCTCCATTTCTTCACTTCTAAATTATTTTTTTCTTGATCTAACTGATCCATGCAAGTGATACACCATTTCAACAGAGGGATTTTATTCTTTTTCCTTCAATTTTGTTTCTGACGGGGCATGATCACACTTAAATCAATCAAATTCTTGCTCGAAACAACATTAAAATGATTTCGTTATAAAAAAAACTAAAGTCATGACAGTTCCTTGACTAAGTCAGGACTATTGGATTGAAGGTTTCGGTTCTCACAAGCTGGATATCCTATGTCTACTTTTTCTTAGATTCTTATTAAAATCTCCTGGCAGGTTTGTACTGACCTTTGTTCGATCAAGTTTGAAGTTGGTATTATCAATTCTCAGACGACAACCAAGTTTAGAATTGGTATTTTTAAGATCTTTGTTTATTAAACTTTGTTCGATCAAGTTCAAAGTCATTTCTATCAGTTTAGTTCAATCAAGTGCTAGATTGATCTCATTAGACATTTTGTTCGATCAAGTACAAAATTCTCAAACTTTCTTAAGTCAACTTCAAATCATTTTTTGAATCAATGCAATGTTCGCACATCAATTCAAAGAGGGGCAAATGTAACCACCCTAATTTGATCCTCTCTAACCATAGACCCTATTTTCCCTAAGTGTGATCATACCCCCAATTATTTCAAGACAATTCTTCTATTCATTGGCATAATTCATTTAAATCAAATTTAATCTCCTAAGTGATTTAATCACCAAATTACATTAATTGCCTTAGCCAATCAAATAAATTCAATTCTATCAAAATAAATAAAAAAAATGGCTAAAGTAATTAATTAAAAGGAATTAAATAAAATCCTAATTACACCTCATCACTTGCAAAAAGGAAAGCCAACCCCCTAGCCTAATTAATTTAATTAATTGGCTATAGTCCCGATTAATTATCAAAAGCAACCAAAAGCTTAAATAATTAATTTCCCCTATTATTGAATGAATATATTATTTATATAATTCATTTCATTAAAATTCCCTTTAAACCCCCAACCTAACCTATCTCAACCACCTTAACCCTGGGTTCGAACTAATCCCAACCTCTTCACCCATGCTAAGCCTAATTCTAATCTTAATCCCATCTTAACCGTCTCCCTAATGATGTCACATTCCTAATCTTTTGATTAGGAATTCAACTCATTCCAAAAAGTCAAATTTCTCAAGATCCCCTTCCCCAAAATCCACTTTCTCAAGCTTGGACTTAAACCCCTCACCATGCCTCATTAATGCTCTCATAAATGCATCATTAATTCTTAAACCCTCACCATGCCTCTTAAATGCTATCCCTCATTAAGGCTCTTACACATGCTTTTAATAGCCTTATCTCTCCTCTCACTCCTAATTTCTTCTATAAATAGAATGAGTTTTAAGCTCAATGGGCCCCTGATTTTGGATTGTTAAAAGCATTGTTATGCTGTTCATATTATTAGAGACCTATATTGCATTATTAGCTTTATTATTATGCATTGTTATAATCTTCATTTTTAGAGCTTAGAATGCATATTTCTTGAGCATGTAGATTAGTTTCATTTAAATATTTCACTCTAGGTTGTATATGTCACTGATAAATGCATAATATGAGGGCAATTATGGCATTTTTCAAACTCCTCCTAGATAGGAAGCAATAGGTCGATTTTAATGATTGATATGCTTGCTAACTCTTGATTTTCACTAATACAATGACTTATTGAAGTGTTGTGTTGCAGCTAACAGGTACACAAAATAACACACACAGAAGGCAATATACCTGAAGAACTCTATGAGAAACTGGAAATAAGGAAACAATTAGCACAAATAGAAGATGAAACAATTAGAATACAAGAGGAAGAGGATCTGAAAATAGAGAAGAGAACAAAGGATGTCGATAACAAAGATAAAGATGAAGATAACCAAGAGAAAGAGGAAAAAGAAAATAAGGTTGGGGAGAAGGAAAATGAGGGAAAAGATAATAATGACTTGAAAGAGCAGCTTAATCTCATGGCTGGAGAAAGAAACCTGAAAAATCAAAGAAAGGGAAAAGGCAAGCAGACTAATGTCAGTTTTGACACTGATGACAGAATCCCCAAAAGTAAAGAGGATCATGGTGCTCATATGGAGAAGTGGATTAGTAAGGACACGAATGAGATGAAGAAGCATCTGAAGGAAATGGAAGAAGCCATGGAACCCTTTAAAGCTAACCTGGAAAAGATGGAAATAGATCTTTTGATGAAGGTAAATAAGAATAATTTGAATGATGAGATGACAACAAGAATTACTTCCTTGTTTGAGGAGAAGCTGAAGGATATGAGCGAAAAAATTAGCCACAATGGGCATATCATTAGTGAGATCCTTAAGCACAATAATGAGGGACTTAAAGTCTCTGTGCGTAACCTAAAGGATTTGTATTCCTATTTGGAGAGCAGTGTGCTGGAGAACACAACAATCACGATGGATGATAAACCAGGGAGCTCAGGCCAGGGAACCAGAACAAGAAGTGGCCTCAAAAGGAAACTACCAGAAATTCCCAAGGAGCTGAAAGCTCTGAAAGAATCCATCGACATGATGGAAGATCTACAGAAAGAGGCTGAGAAGGCCTTTGAAAGTAACAAGTATTGTCTCTTTCTTTTCTGTGATAGGAGTTTGCTATTAGATGTGCTGGAATATGTTTTTTGGCAACTTGTTTCTTGTCGGGTTTGTAGGGGTCCTTTTTGTTGTGTAGCAGGCCATCGATGTTTGTAAGGGATGTTATTGTCTATCTTTTTATTATGCTATAAATGGTTTCGGGGTCCATTCAAAACCTGTATTTACCTTAATAAAAAACAACTAGAATAAAAGTAGTTGAAAACATGTTACGTGTTGTTTTAGTTAAAGAAATGGAAAAGATTTTAAAATATTTGAAAAACTTTACTGAGAACTAAGTCTAGATTGGTAAAGATAACGGGGAGAAGATATGATGAAGTGGTTGAGGAAACATAGAAGGCTATGGACAAAGCTTTGATGGATACTGAACCTAAGAATCTCTCACCACCAAAGTATACTAAGCCTAAATCTATTGAAAGAGGTGAGTCATCAAGAATGGCTAAAATAAGTCTTGATAAGTCAATGGGCGAAGACACTAGTGAATTTGTGAGTACAATGAGGCAACCAAATTTTGTTTGTTTTTGGTGTGCCTGTATCTTTGGATACCTTACAGGATGATAGTGACCCTTTTGGGAAGGATACCAACATAGAAGGAAACATTGTTCCTGAAATGGAAGACAAAGATGAGCAGAAGGTGAGAAAAGTTGAAGTAGAGAAGGAGACAGTGATTAAAGTTGAAGAGAAACATGATATTCATGCATCTGTTTCTTTATGTTTGTTGTTGGAAAGTGGAGATAAGACTCTGAACACAGATGTTGAGTATGGATGAAGATGATTTGATGAAGCTATCCTTCATTGCATTTTCTAAAGCTAAGGAGACATTTGAGAAGAAAGGTGAGAAAAGTTAAGGGTAATGGAAAGAGTAGTTGATATTTTTAACAAACTCCTACCTATACCTTTTGCTTTTCAATCAAAGGATAGTGCAGAGAACTTGAACAAAGTGTTGGATGACTTTGACAATCATTATGAGTCCTCGGAGAAGATTGCTGAAGAGAAATCAGAGAAGAAGTACCTTATGAAGAAGCTGGAGGAAATATGCAAGTCTATCTCATGGGACTTGGGCATATTGAACAAAACTATATCAGAGGCAAGAATTTGTGTATCACATGGAAGGAAGTTATATATTTACTGTATAAATCTTGTTAGACATCTAAAGAACATTGAGGAGATTATAGAAAAGGACAGAATAACTCTGGACAAGATGATGGATAGTTGTGAAACCTCTTCATACTCTATATTGGAGTTATACAGAGAAGTGTCTAGGATATTAGACAAGTAGAGTGTTTTGGATACAGAGAAAGGGAGAGTTGTGGGAAGACTTGGTATGCTGAAGAGTTTAATCTCTCCTAAGTTATCAATTTTGGAGACATATCTTTCTGACATGGAGAAGACAATGCAGGCCCTTACAGAACATATGCATACTGAGCTAAAGGAAAAAAAGACATCTTCATGTGCACTAGATGGGTTGATTTATGTGAGTTAGATACTGGTGAAGAATTGGTTAGAGGAAGTAAATATCTTGGAGATCTCATTCCAAGATGTATTAAAGATGATAACTTTTTTGGCAAGTTGTGGCACAATTTTTTTATATATTATGTTTTTTATACCTTTTCCATTGATGTCAAAGGGGGAGAAGAGAATAAAAATGTATAGAGAAGAGAAGAAAATATATAGAATAGAAATATAAAGGAGGTAAAGGGAGAGATTGTGTATATTTTTTTGGTATTGACACTTAGTCATTTTTCTCTAAGTGTTTCCATCAATGCCAAAGGGAGAGATTGTTGGAAAGTGATTCATTCAGGAGTGTTATGGAACACTTGAGGGTTGTCATTTATGGAAACACATCTGGTATGGATGGTCTCTTAGAGTGGAACACAATTTTGGAGCTTGGGATTGAAAAATGACTAAGTACAGGAAGCAGATTTATAGAGTATGGAAGTGGAGTTTTTATCAACGAAGATAGTATATGGTGAATGGAGACATAAAAGCTTAGAGGAAGCTATTTTGGGATGTGTATGACCTTCTGTTAAGGTCGCTTGAGTTTTTGTGTTGATCACAGTGAGATATAGACAGTTGAAGACATGTGAAGATAGAGTAAGAATAATACAGGGCAGATGAATAGTCGCGATGATTGAGAGAGTATAACGTGAAGTCAAAATATGCTAGGTTGGATTCAGATTATGGATTACCTATGTTTTGATAGTGCATGGTCTCCTACTTTGTAATTATTTTTGTATAAGCATTAATTCTATTTTGTGATGTAATTGGAAGCCGTTTGGGTAATGAAAAGAGATATATATATATATATAAAAGTGTGTATGGTGAATGAGATGTGATGTATGGATGCATTGTGATGTTAGAATCAGACAGATAGTGATGTGAGATACAATTAGAACTACCTAAGCATAGTAGATTCTTTTGGTTCATTCTTGAGAAAAGCATTGTAACAGAATAGTATTTTTTATTGAATGAGTAGTGTTCTCAGTATACCTTTAACATGGTTTTTTATTCCCCTAATATGGAAATGTGCTAATGTAATATTCAAATCTTAACAGGGCTAGGTCTCCTAACAGGGACACAATATGTTTAGTGCATATTTGTGGGTACCATCCCCACTGGGGTTTTCCCTTGGCTAGGGTTTCCTCGACAACAATTCATGGTGTTATGAGTTATGTTTTTATGCTCTGTTTATTTTAGTATTTATTTGGTTAAGTTGGAAATTAATTGGTTCATGTTTAAAGTGTTGTAATACTGATGCACCCCCCTTTCAATATTACTTAAACCTAATAGTTTTCTCCTAACAGGGTTTCCACATCAAAAATATTGGTGTTATGTGTTTCTTATTGTGTTGAGATCTTGCTTTCATGTTTATCATTCAGATCTAAGATTTAAAGTTTGTTAGTTGGTGAAAGTTTATTGATATTGTGACACAAGTGATTTACCCACCTCTCAGTTGTGTGTGTACTTACGGTTTAACAAGGCCAATACTTGATACTGAAAGAACCATGATGATGGAAGGAAAATTTCCATAGATAATCTGGAAAGAGGCAATACGCACTATAGTTTATACTCTTAATCAAGTACAAATAAAAGGAGATACAAGTAACACACCCTATGAAATTGGGTGTGGAAATGTTCCTACTATTAAGTACTTCACAATCTTCGTAAGTAAATTTCATATCAAGAGAGATGAGGAAAATGGAAAGTTTGATTCTAGATGTGATGAAGGCATATTCCTTAGATACTCAACTAAGATCAAAGCTTATAAATTCTACAACAAAAGGTTGAGAAGGATAATAGAGAGTGTGAATGTTTAAGTGGATGAAAACATTGTTAGTTTATCAAAATCAGGTGGATGTGATTCAAATGATCATAATGAAAATGCAATTCAAAGAGATCAACAAAAGGAATAGAGCCAAGTCCAAGGAGGAATGGTGAATCAAATTTATGAAGCATATACCAGTGGCAAAGATGAAGGACAAAGGGATGAATTAAGACCAAAAACACCAAGGTATGTTAGATTAAATCATTATAAAGAAAAAAACATTGGAGATAGGAATAAATATGTTCAAACAAAAAGGAGAATTGTAGAGGAACAAGTATGTATAATTTCATAAGTGGAGACAATGGATGTCAAGGAATCTTGTAAAGATGAACATTGGTACAAGGCAATGGAAGAAGAGTTGACACAAATTGAGAAAAAAATACTTGGATTATTGTTCCCGGACCCATAGATAAAAATTTCATTGGCACCAAATGGGTATTCAAAAATAAGCTAAATGAAGATGGAAAGGTAGTGAGAAATAAGGAAAGATTGGTTTGTAAAGGTTATGCACAAATGGAAGGAATTGATTATGAAGAAACCTTTGCACCGGTAACAAGATTGGGAGAGGGAAGAATATTTATCATAAAAACTTTAAGGTATATCAAATGGATGTTAAATATGCCTTCTTCAATGGAGAATATGAAGATGAGGTGTATATAGAACAACCCGAATGATTTTGGCTGACTGATCAACCAAACATGATATGTTTACTAAAGAAATCCCTATATGGATTGAAACAAGCTCCTAGAGCTTGGTATTCAAGATTGGATAAGTATCTACTTAAGCTTGGCTTTAAAAAAGGCAATGTTGATAGCAATTTATACTTCAAGGTTGATAATGAAATTTTTCTGATTGTTGAGGTCTTTGTTGATGAAATTATATTTGGAGGTAATGACAAGTTAAGCCAAGATTTTTACTTAGAGATACAAAATGAATTTGAAATGTCCATGATAGAAGAAAATAAATTTTTCTTAGGATTGCAAATTAGTCAATTAGAAGAAGGAATATTTGTGTCATAGGCCAAGTATGTAAAGGAGTTATTGAATAAATTTGGTTTCGATGACTCAAAACTAGTGGGTACACCTACGGTGACCGTATGCAAACTTACAAAGGATGATGAGACTCCAAAAGTAAATCAGTCCAAGTATAGATCAATGGTTGATGGCCTATTGTATCTAACACATACTAGACCATACATAATGAATGCAATTTATGTATTTTCAAGATTTCAAGCAGAGCTGAAGAGAAGTCATGAAGATGCAGTCAAGAGAAACTACGGGTATTTAAAAGGGACAATTGACTTTGGTATATAGTAATATAAAGGTGAATATTTTAGTTTGAGTGCATATACAGATACAGATTAGGATGGAGATGTTTATTACAAAAAAATAAAAAGTAGTGGAGCACTTTACTTGGGTGGTAGATTGGTCTCTCAGATGAGTAAGAAACAAAATTGTACTTCACAATCTACGGCTGAGATAGAGTATGCTTCTATTTGTATTAATCACACACATGTAGTATGGATGAAAGAAATGTTGTCTGATATTGGAATTATATTTGATGAACCTATTATCATCTATTGTGATCACTCAAGTGCTATGAACATTTTAAAAAATCTTGTGCAACACTCAAAGACAAAGCATATTTCAATTAAGTTTCATTTCTTAAGGGAGAAGGTAAATGTGAAGGAAGTATGATTGGAATACATACCTACCAAAGAAGATATTGTTGATATATTTACCAAACATTTGCCTAAGGAGACATTTGAATATATCATAGGAAAGTTAGGGGTCATTGCCCCTCCTCAAAACTAAAGATGCAAAAGAATGCATCAATCCAGAGGACTTCATGAAGATATCATTCAAGATGGATTTGTGTATGGAATTTTATACTTAGGGGGAATAATATGCATGGAAAAGAGATTGGTCATATCTGAATTTCAGCGTTTGATTAGCATTTGGATGAAAATAAGAGGTGTAATGAGCTTGACAAAGTAGCAGAAACAAAGAAAGAAAAGGAAGAAGACACTGATATGGAAAAGAAATATTTAATAAGAATAGATGATATACCTTTTTATTTGATGTCAAAGGGGGAGAGAAAAAAATGTGAAAAACTATCAGGTATGAAGAGAAAGTGAAAAAGAGAAGAACAAATGCAAGAGAAGAAGATTTGGAAGCCAACAAAGATAAAGAAAATATTAGAGGAAGATAAGAATGAAGTAGATCAGATGAGAAATGCAATTTTATGTATACTTTCACATAAGAAATAATTTAGCTAAGATGTTTTTTGTGTATCTAAGAGGGAGAAACTGATGGAGAGAAGAGTATGTAATCCGATTGGAATAAAGGAGAGTATGCTCCTGGTGCAGGAGCACCTAGGGCATGTGCTAGATGTTCTTCAAATTTTGCCTTGTAATGACCCTAGCTAGGTTAGATTAGGAATAAGTACTCCAAGGGGGTTTATTTATTTTGTTTAAGTCAATAGGTTAGGATTGTGATAATCAAGTCTAGTTGAGTCTTGTGTGCACTAGTATGTACCTAATTGCTTGGTTAGTCCAAATAGGTGAAATAGAGTCAAAGGGTTTGAAAAGACTCTAAAATGATAAGGGAGTGTTAAATAGAAGCTTATAATGGTTATATTAATGTTATAATACTATTCAAATTCATTGGAGGGCTTTAGGAGTTAAGAAACACAAAAGTGCAAAAATTGTCAAAAGTTGTCATGAGAACTTTTGCAACTTTGCAAAGTTGCTTGACAAATTTTTGTCCAAAATGGTCCAATGTTGGAATAAGGTTTTGAAACCAACTCAAGTACCTGCACTCATTTTAAGAATCTATATATACCTCCTGGATCTCGAATCCCAAGGTTGAAAGCACTGGTGTACGAACTTGAAGATTATAATCAACTATATCTTTCAAGACAGTTCACTATTTTGGCTTGTGAATGGATTAAATATTGATTTTTATTAGTATTTTTGAGGAGTTTAGACCTTATACATCATCCATGTATAGTGATTTGAATTTTTGATAAGTTTTGATAGGCTTAGTTCTTTTTCTTTATTTTTGCTAGTTCTCTGACCTGTAAATAGGTGTTTGGATTGTAATGTCTCCTCCATAATATCCCACCATGGAATCATCATGGCCTGTTGGGAAATGGAAGTAGAGCCTATATAAATTTTATATAAAAAAGGAGGCATGAACATAGTGGTAGCTAATTTTGAGACCTTTCCCTAGGAGGGTCCTTTCAATGTCTGATTCAGAGCAAGGTGGATAGAAGTTGTGAATGAGTGCAGAGGTAGATAGAAAACTTGAATCAAAGAATGTGGAGAAGTAAATTGAGCCTAGAGAGAGTCTCATCCAAGAGATAAAGAATTTTACAATCCATTGAAGGCTATTTTTGAAACTTTGAATAGTGAGTTCCTAGGAAAGACCTTAAAACCCTTACAAACCCTCATTGTGTGGATAGGGTACTATAAAAAAAGTTGAAGAACCAAGACCTCTTAAATATCTTATGGTTCTATGAGTGAATGAAGGATCCAAAGCCAAAATGTCAGGTTCTTATGGCCAAATGTGCAAAAAATCCTAAAAATCAGGAATAGAAGACCTAATTGGGCTAAAAGTCTAGTAGGTCAAAATTGCACTAGTTTGAAGGAATCGATAAGAGGGAAAAGACTTGTAACCCCAGTGTGAGTTGGAAACATCATGTTTGGGAAAAGTTTAACATCTCCACATCTCTGCAAGATCCTAAGGTTTAAATGGAGGTGTAGACTAGTTGGAAGAGATTAGGAAGAACCAGAAGAAAAGAAGCCATATTGAACTTGATAGGTCACCTAGTGAATGGAAGGAGAAATTACTCCTTAGGGGGACATTGAATGAATTCCTAGAAGCCATGGGAATGGTTTGAAGGCCCTGATAAGCACATTGGGTTTCTTGGTGGGTTATGAATCTTGTGGTTCTTAACCAAGACATAGAGCAAGCTAGGTTGTATCTATCCAATTGGTATCAGAGCCCTCAAAGACTTGGGATAAGAAGAGTTGCATGTAAGATGAAGAATCAGTTGGAGAGGAAAATATGGTTACCAATGAAGAGATAGAAAAGAAGGTAGAAAACCAAAAGGAGGAGAATATACTCCTTAGAGAAAGAATAGCTTAAATTGAAAGCAAGCTTGGTGTGGTAGAGACCAAGACAAATGAAGTGAGTGAGAAGGTTAAGGAAGTAGAAGATAAGGTCAAAGAGATAGAAGAAGAGTATAGAGTACCTGAACCTGGCCCTATACTATAGGAGGAACCTTTCTTAAGGGACCTTAAAGCTATGAGTGGTAAATCTTTGGAAGGCATTCCATTGTTTAGTGGCAAGATGGAAGAAGAATTGGTCATGGAGTGGATAGAAGGAATGGAGAATCATTTTGAATGTGAGAACGTGAATGAATCCCAAAGAGTTAAGGTAGAAAAGTCTTGGATGAGAGGATGTGCTCTCACTTGGTGGAAGTTTATACAAAATGAAGGAGACAAAAAAGGAAATCTACCCATTGCTACTTGGAAGGGGATGGTTGATAAGGTGAAAGAAAACTACCTCCCTGAAGATTATGAGGTGCAATTGCATAAAAGAAGATAGAATCTAAGACAAAAAGAATCAGATATTAGCACCTATACAGAGGAGTTTCAGAAGTTATGTCTGAGATCCCATGTTGTGGAAGAAGAAAGTTTGAAGGTGTCTATGTATCTTAATGGGATTAGGTGGAGTGTACAAGAGGAGTTAAGTCTCTTGAGGTATCAAATTTCTCTTAAAGTGGAAGAGAAGATGAAAAAGAAGCATGAATCCAGTAGTCGGGGTAGAGGTAGAGGAAGAGAAAAAATAGGTCATAGAGAAGGATTTGGAGGAATAAGTTCTGATCAAAGAGGACAAAGTGAATCTAAACTCACTGAGCAACATGAAGTCAACACTAGTAGAGGGAACTATAACATAGGTAGAGACTCAAGTAGTAGTTTTAGAGGAATGTTCGGTGGGAAAGGAAGATGATCTTATTTTTCTTCAATGAAATGTTATAATTGCAATCAAATGGGGCATCCAACATATAGATGTCCTGAGAAGAGTTCCTCATCTCAAAGAGGTGAAAGAAGAATGCATTATGTGCAAGAAGAGACTTCAAGTAGCAATACTGGAAAAGTGTCATTGGAGTCAGAAGAGGGAGACAATCTCATGATCATAAGGAATCTCATCAAGGAACCTATCAAGGAGGAACCAAGCCAAAGGAGATCATTGTTCCAAATCAAATGTAAGATTGTAGGTAAGGTTCATAAGATCATTGTTGATTCACGCTCAACTAACAATATAGTTTCTAATGAGGCAGTCAACAAATTTAATTTACAAAGAATACCACACACTAATCCCTACAGAGTCACATGGTTGAACACAGGTCAACATGTATTGGTTAATGAACAAGCTTGGGTAGACTTCACCATAGGGAGGTATAAGGATAGAGTGTTGTATGATGTCTTACATATGGATGCTTGTCATCTTCTATTAGGAAGACCATGGAAATTAGATAGGCAACCCATCCCTTATGGGGCCAAGAATGCATACTCCTTTAAGAAAGATGGGGTCACATTATAGATCCAATCTATCTTGGAAGAAGGGGAAGTAAGAGCAGTAGGTCCTAGTGTACTTTTGGTGGGAGAAAAAGAGTACTTGGAAACCTTAGAAGAAGGTGGAGGTGTGGGGTTTGCATTGATATTGAAGCCTAGAGAAGAAAGAAAAGAAAAGAAGTCAGAGTTACCCATAGAGGTTCAAGAGTTATTGGAAGAATAAAAGGAGATTGTGAGTGATGGACAACCTTCCACCATACCACCAAAGAGGGTAATCATCCATCAGATAGACTTCATCCCAGGAGCCTCAATTCTGAACAAGGCTTCCTACAAAATGACACCACAACAAAATGAAGAGATTGCCAAGCAGATACAAGAGATTCTAAACCAAGGCTTAATTAGGAAAAGTATTAGCCCATGTGTTTCCCAACTATCTTAGCTCCAAATAAAGGAGGTACTTGGAGATTATGCATTGATTCTAGGGATGTTAATAGAATCGCCTTTACATATAGATTCCCAATCCCAAGAATAGAGGATTTGATGGATTGTTTAGGGGAAGCCAAGTATTTTACAAAGATTGAACTTCAAAGTGGATACCACCATATAAAATTCAAGGAGGGGGATGAGTGGAAGATAGCCTTCAGAACTATAGAGGGTTTATAGAGTGGCTTGTTATGACATTTGGTCTATCTAATGCCCCAAGTACATTTATGAGGTTAATTAATGAAGTGTTGAAGGAATTCATTGGTAAGTTTCTGGTGGTGTATTTTAATGATATCTTGATCTTTAGTAAGAATACATCTAACAATTTTAATCATTTACAACTTGTACTTCAAAGATTGCATGAAGAAAAGTTAACCATCAACTTGGAAAAATGTAATTTTATGAAATAGGAACCGATCTACCTTGGGTTTGTTTTTTCACAAGGGAATCTCAAAATGGATCCTAGAAAGGTGGATGCAATAGTAAGTTGGCCTACACCTAAGTCTTCTATAGAGGTGAGAAGCTTCCATGGTTTGGCACAATATTATAGGAATTTTATTAGACAGTTTAGTGGAATATGTGCACCAGTCCTGAGACCATACAAGGAGGCATGAAAACTAAGTTTCAATGGAATGAGAAAGAAAATAGGGGATTTGAAATGTTGAAGGAGAAGATTTCTGCACAACCCATCTTGGTGTTACCTAGTTTTGAAAATTTATTCACTGTTGAATGTGATGCTAGCAACATTGCCATTGGGGCAGTCCTAAGTTAGGAAGGAAGACCCATAGATTTCCATAGTGAGAAGCTCAGTGATAAAAAGAAGAATTACTCCTCATATGACTTGGATTTATATGCTTTAGTGCAAGCATTGAGGAAATGGAGATACTACCTCCTTCCTAAAGAGTTTGTGGTCTACACTGACAATCAAGCATTGAGCTTCCTAAATTCACAAGATAAAATCAGTCACAAGCATATGAAATGGTTGGAATATGTGCAAGCTTATAAATTTACCATAAAGAAAAAAAAAGGACAAACAAACAAGGTTGAAGATTCCTTGAGCAGGAGACTTTTGACAGTTCAAGAAATTCAACTAAGAAGCATTGCTATAGATATATTCAAGGAGCTATACTCAGGTGATGAAGATTTCTCAATTGCATATCAGGTGTGTAAAGAGTACAACAATCATGTTCATGGTGAATTTTATTATTATACCCTAAAAGATGGATTGTTATTTAAGGAGGGCAACTTTGAGTGCCTAGAGGTTCAATGAGGGAGAACCATATATAAGAAAAGCATAATGGGAGTCTTAATGGTCATTTCAGAGTCAAAAGGACTCAAGAAATTGTTCAAAGGTAATACTTTTTTCCTAGGTTGAATCAAGACATTAGGAAGTATGTGGATTCTTGCATTATTTGTCAAATAGCTAAAGGAACATCAAGTAATGTAGGTCTATATCAATCTATTCCCATTCTGAGCAGGCCTTGGGAATGTCTTAGTATGGATTTTTGGTAGGATTTCCAAGGACTAAGAAAGGGTATGATAACATCTGTCATAGTAGATAGGTTCGGTAAAATGTGACATTTTGTACCCTACAAGACTACCAATGATGCATGCCAAATTATTCATTTTCTCTTTAAGGAGGTTATAAGGATCCATGGACTACCTTCCAACATTGTGTCAGATAGAGACTCCAAGTTCATGAGTTATTTTTGGAAGACTTTGTGGTAGAAGCTTGGAACCAACCTTTCTTTTGGTTCTGAATACCATCAACAAATAGATGGAAAGACTAAGGTTTTCAATAGGAGTTTGGGAAACCTTCTAAGGTGTCTCACTAAGTAGTATGAATAGACTTGGGACCAAGTCATAACACAAGATGAATTTTCTTATAATGACACTGTATAAAGAACCACTAGTAGGAGTCTCTTTGAGATAGTGTATGACATTCATCCAAGAGGAATTTGTGAGCTCGGAGACTTGAGAGATAAATCCACTAGAAGTGGTTATGCAGAGGACTTTTCTCAGTCCATGAAAGAGGTTCATGATACAATTAAGCAAGGACTAATAAATAATACCAATAAGATCAAGAAAAAGGTTGATGAAAGGTGAAATGATGTTCAATTCCAAGTTGGGGACCTAGTCATGGTTCTTCTCAATAAGGCAAGATTGCATAAAGGGGTACCAAACAAACTTCAAATGAAAAGACTAGGACCTTGTACCATTATGGAAAAGTATGGTAATAATGCCTACAAGGTAGATCTACCTAAGGAGATATGAATCTCACCATTATTTAATATTACAAAATTGGTACTGTATAAAGGACCAAATCAAGTTGAAGGTCAATGACAATCAAATGTGGCAGAGGAAGTAGAGAGCCTTAAGTTTCCAGTACAACCCAAGCCACAAGCCGAAAATATTCTAATTTCAAGAGTGGTTAAAAGGACAAGAAAGAAGAAATAAATGGAGTATCTTATCAGGTGGCACATAATGAATGATTTAGAGGCTATATGGGTTCATAAGACAAATTTTTCCAAGTTATACATAGAACCTAACTTAGTCACTTCCTATGTGACTTAACTTTTTTTGTTTAGGGAGAATGGTGCAGGAGCACCTAAGGCATGTGCTAGATGTTCTTCAAAATTTGGCTTGTACTAACCCTAGCTAGGTTAGAGTAGGAATAAGGACTCCAAGGGGGTCTAGTTAGTGTGTTTAATTCAATAAGTTAGGATTGTAATAATCTAGTCTAGTTAAGTCTTGTGTGCACTAGTATGCACCTAGTTGCTTGGTTAGTCCAAATAGGTAAAATAGAGTCAAAGGGTTTTAAAAGACTCTAAAATGATAAGGGAGTGTTAAATATAATATTAGAATGGTTCTAGTAATTTTTTAATACTATTAAAATTTATTTGAAGGCTTTAGGAGTTAAGAAACACAAAAGTGCAAAAATTGTCAAAAGTTGTCATGACAACTTTTTCAACTTTGCAAAGTTGCTTAATAACTTTTTGTCCAAAATGGTTCAATGTTGGAATTAGGTCTTGAAACAAAATCAAGTACCTAAACTCATTTTAAGAAGCTATATATACCTCCTTGAGTTTGAATCCCAAGGTTGAAAGCACTGGTGTACAAACTTGAATATTATAATCAACTATATCTTTCAAGATGGTTCACTATTTTTGCTTGTTAACGAATTGAATCTTGATTTTTGTTAGTGTTTTAGAGGAGTGTAGATCTTATACATCATCACTATATAGTGATTTGAATTTTTCTTAAGTTTTTATAGGCTTAGTACATTTTCTTTGTTTTTGCTAGTTCTATAGCCTATAAATAGGTGTTTGGATTGTAATGGTTGCTCCATAATATCCCACCATAGAATCATCATGACATATTGGGACATGGAAGTAGATCCAATGTATAGTGCATATACAAAAGAAGGAGGCATGAAGATGCTGGTAGCTAATTTTGAGACCTTTCCCTAGGCGAGCCCTGTCAATGTCCGGTTAGGAGCAAGGTGGACATAAGTTGTGAGTGAGATCAGAGGTGGATAGAAAACTTGAATCCATGAATGTGGAGAAGTACATTGAGCCTAGAGAGAGTCCCATGCAAGACATAAATCCTTTTCCAATCCAATAGGCCATTTTTGAAGCTTTGAAGAATGAGTTCCTAGGAAAGACCTTAAAACCCTTACAAACCCTCATTGTGTGGATAGGGTACTGTACGACCAGTTGAAGAATCAAGACCTCTGAAATCTCTAAGGGTTCCATGAGTTAATTAAGGATACAAAGCCAAAATGTGGGGTTCTTAAGACCAAATGTGCATAAAATCCTATAAATCAGGAATAGGAGACCTAATTGGGCTAAAAGGATAATAGGTCAAAATTGCACTAGTTTGAAGGAGTCGATAAGAGGGAAAAGACTTGTAACCCTAGTGTGAGTTAAAAACATAATGTTTGGTCAATTTTGAACACCTCCCAACCTCTACAAGATCCTAAGGTTGAAGTAGATGTTTAGAGTAGTTGGAAGAGATTAGGAAGAACTAGAAGAAAATAATCTATATTGAACTTGATAGGTCACCTAGTGAATGAAAGGATAAATTTCTCCTTAGGAGGACATTGAATGAAGTCCTAGAAGCCATAGGAATGGTTTGAAGGCCCTGAAAAGCACAATTGGTTTCTTTTTGGGTTAGGAATCTTGTGGTTCTTAACCAAGACATATAGCAAGCTAGGTTGTATCTATGAGTTCCTAGCAGGAGTAGAACCAAAGAAGAGAAGTGTTAGAGAGATTATAAAAGATAATTAGAGATATTTATAGTAGTACTATTGATTATATTTCTAGGAGTGATATTATTGGTTTCTGATTATATTACTTATTTTTCACATTACATGTTGTCATCAATGTGAAAGGGAGAGATTGTTGGCATATTGGCATGTTGGATATGCTATCATTGATGTCAAAATATTAAAGGAATAAGATGAATCATAGGAATTGATCAGAAGATCTATTTGATTGTTACTAACTTAACTATTGTAAGTTAGCCAATGGAATAGGATGTTCAGAGGTCTGGTGAGAATCAAACATTGCAGATATGAAGTCGCACATGTGTGAGAATGTTAAAGAAGGTTAGTAATTAGTTCACTCCAATTTTTAATGGATATCATGAAGATTTGGGCATGATTCAAGGTCAGGATTGGTGATTGGAAAACTGGGTGAAAAATAGTGTTGATAGGAAGACAAAAAGAGGTTCGGTATGTAAAATAAAGTTGTAATTTTATGGAGTGAACTTGGGAGTATGTTGGGGACATACTCAGGTGTCTTCAACTCAAAGGGATTGTACTAAAAGGTACACAAGAAATTATCTTATTGTCTCAAAGGCTTGTTGATAGTATTCTTGAGGTTCGGTAAAAAAGAGCTGGAGAATCCAATGGTTGTGGTGGATTTGAATGTTTGAGTGTTTATCATGATGTTATAGTATGTTCTTGATGTGTTTGATGATTTTGTGATACACATGGATCAGAAGGATCACATTGTTGGATTTTTCTGTCAATAACAATATTTTTATTTAGTCAATTAGGATAAATTCAAGGTGTGGATCGTGGATGTGAATGCTAGAGGTGGCTAGCAAAGGAAGGCTTGATTCAGTGGTGATAAAAAATGTTTCAACAAGAGGTTGGAAAAAGATCTGCATTGTACTACATTAGACTTGTATCAGACATAAGGTAGATATCATTTACATAGTTCACAAAATATAGAATATTATAGTGATCAGAGTGTAAGGAAGTGAGCCTTCCTTAGGGTTGTAGCATGAGGCTTTTTATTTGAGAAATGACCTATAGGAAGTGAGCCTAAATGCATGTGCATTCCCACATGGTGTAATATGTTTATAATTCTAACAAGGTGTTTAATTATTGTGAGTAATCAACCCCACCGTGGTTTTTCCCCTAACAAGGTTTCCATGATAAAAAAAATCTTGTGTCAAATTGCGTGGAAGAGTTTCTAATTTTTGTATTGTTAGCCCACTAATGGTCCCTGATTTAAAATCTTAAAATCAGATTTCCCCCACTTGAAAACTGTTAGCTGGCAAACATTTTACCCCTAATCTGTATGTCAAAATCTAACAAGGAAAAATATCTTGAACCATCGAACTAGTTTAGAGTGGTTCAATCAGGTTCAAAGCAATTCAATGTAGATCAAACTGGTTCAATCAGGTTCAAAGCAGTTCAATGTAGTTCAGACTGGTTCAATCATGTTCAAAATAGTTCAATGTAGTTCAGACTGGTTCAATCAGGTTTAAAGCAGTTCAATGAGGTTCACTGGTTCAATCAGGTTTAATGCAGTTCACAGGTTCAAGATGGTTCAAATAGAGTACAACATGGTCCATCAGTTCATTCAGGTTCAACAGTTGACAAGGCATATTTGTTAGTGTGTTATAATATACTAGAAAGGTGTCTCACATTTTATTATAGAGATTGGAAATGGTACACATGATATAAAATTTAAAATGAAGGGAAAGGATTCCTTACCTTTCATGTTGGCAATGTCGATTCATATCAACAATTAAATGATAAAAGTAATGCAGGGATGCAATTATTGTAGAATGCATGAAATACAGTTGGTATGAGTATCTAATGAGGTCTTTGCATTAATGGTAAAGACTTCAATTTTATTTTCATGGTTGCATGATAGAAACAACAGAAAGGTTGGAATGCTATAGCGACTGTGCACAATTTTGAAAATCTGAAATTCATCCAACTCATTGTGGTCATGAGTTTTCTATACCTCTACTTAGAGCCGCGTAACTTTTGACTCAGAAATAATTTTCCAAATCTCTTCAGTGGGCTTGGGCGCAACTAAGATAGCCCCAACATATCACAAATGAAGGAGCTCCAATGGTGGGATAAATAGTTATGCCCCCCGTACTGAGACCCAATTTGACTATCATAAATATTTTTAATCTGCCCAGCATCAATATTTTTTTTAATTTCTGACTAATGTATTCATATACCACTTGTCCAAATATCATTTGAACATGTTAATTTTTATCCTTATAAACTTTTCAATCAATAGTTTATAAATATATCAAAATATAAATGAGAGAATATCATGAGAGGAAAAAGAAAATAAAGATTAGATCTAGGAAATTATTTTCAAGAATCAGTTATAGTATCCGAATAACCACCAATAAGATATTATTTATTGGGGAAACATTGATGAGATGAGTTTCTTCTTTTTGAGAAAAGTATGTGAGCTCCAAGGGAAGAAGATAATTTACTGTTTGATATTTGTAACAGAGATTTGCAAGAGGAGGGCAAATTTACTTTTCATGCAGTTAGAATGTACAAAAGTTTGAGTCTATGAACTCATTTTTGATATTGAAATAATGGAGGAAGTGTTTATGGGTCTGTGAATTCATTATCATTTTTTTTCAGATTTTACTAAGTTGTGTCTCATTGAAATTATTTTCAGCATCATGTTTTGTCATTTTAGCTATGTATGTGCTCATTTTGGAACTTTGTTTTCAGATTAAGTCATCTTTTGGAAAGAATACGTGTTCTTGGTCTGATTAATGACTGTCTGCGAGGGTGAGGGAAGTGGGTTGTGTATCATTTTCTTACATTATTTTTAGTTAATGTCCAATCCTTTTGCATCTACTTGCATGGGTATGGGTAGGTGTTAATGTCCTTTATTGATTTCTAGTGAAAATCATATAAGCATTTTAATTCATTGCATATTTGTTAGGAGGGAGTTGTACCTCTCAATTCAGAGGAAAGTTATCAACTCCATGATAAATTCTCCAACTGTTAGTAGCATTTGTACTTTCATCTGGGCATTGTGAGTTAGATTGTGTTGTTATTTTTGAAGTGCAAATCTGTTTACTAACATGTATGCATGCATGTTTCATATTTAACTTAATATGATCAAAATCAAAGGTATGTATAGTTAAGGTTTTTAGGACCGAGGGCTTGAATTTTGATGCTATGGAAACAACTAATTCACCCCTCTCTTAGTTTTTTGTTGCCATATAACCAACAAACATGAGATAAATACTAGTATTCTTCATATCAGTATCATCTTTAGATTTATCATTTTCTACAAAGACTCTTATGAACTCTACATATTCCATACATTTTATTAAGAATTTTATTATATAGCCATGTGTAACATAGATAAAACTCTTGAGAAAATATTTGGGAGAAGGAAGAGCATTTAAAATTCTCATCATGTCATATGCAAGAATAATATGAAGGAATGCAAGCAACATGAAATGAAAGAAAATATTATCTACTGTTTGAATTTGATAAATGGAACTAAGAAAGAATGAAATTACATGGGAAATAGAAAACCAATCTAATTTAGTGAGTTCCATTGTGAAAAGGAAGATACATAAAACAAATCTAGATATATAAATAGAAAATAAGACGTAATGGATTTGGGTTCGCCAGAATGTAATGAAAGAAAATAGAAGGGAGTAGGGGCTCTCTCTAGGATGAATGGAAAAAACTAGGAAGCTTACTCCTATGTTCTTTCATACATTGGGAGGAAGATGATCCGTGGGTCTTAAGGAGATTCAATCGTTGAGTGGATGCAAGGATTCCTTTTCTTGGGTGGAAAATGATTATGCAAAATAGAAATAAAAATGCAAGATCTAGGGAAAGAATTGAAAGAAAGAGAAATTTCTATGAATGCAGGCAGACAACAAACTGTAAATCCAATTCTAATACCAGATCCAAAAATCCAAAAATCTAAGTTTCAATTCAAAAAGGAAATTCAGGGGCAATCAAGAGGGTTAGGGGAAACCAAGAGGTAAAGGGTGAGTCTAGTCACCTTTGACATAGAAGAATCTAATGAAAATACTACCAAATTGTAACTCTATGTCAAAACTTCTTGTAGTCTCTTTCGAAACTACACCATCTATCACCTGCACACACAAAATGGGAAAATGGTTAGAGAACGGGATTTGCCTAGGTCAAACACTAGTTTGGGAATTAACCATGAAATTGAACTAAAAAGTACTCGTAATGAAAGTGTGTTAATATAAAGAAGAGGCTAGATTTAAGAATGAGATGTATTATACCTTCATAGTGTGAATGTTCTTGAAACGAGATCACAAATTTTGATACAATAGCGTGACTCCACAAAAGACCTAAAAGGACATAAAAAAACACATGCTTGCATAATAATTGTTGAAGCTTATCACAATGAAGGATATGATGGGATGAAATGACTTGAATGCTTGATATAATTGAATGCTTTAATTCTCTATGAATGATTGAACTTAAACGTATGGATAACTTGTGATATGATTGATTTTTTGAATGAATGGATGGAAAAATGAGGGAAGTAGATTTTATTTTATATCTCACCAAGCAATTCCAAGGCTCAAAACTTAAAGGAGGTCGACATGAATTTGAATATCCCACTAACATAAAAATACCTTTACACCAATAGTATTTGGGACCAATTCTCTGAGTATGGGGTGACCCCCTAGGTCAAGGGTAAGTTGACCAGCCCCATACCTACCTAGTTTCTCTGTAGCAGCAAATCTAGGCTCAAATTTAGGAATGATGTCAATTTGGATATGGGTGTTAGAAATATGATTCATGTTGTCATTGACCTCAACCTTTGGTGTGGCATTGATGTCAGTTTGCTAAGAATGACGAGTTGCTAAGGTTGATGAGGCTGAGACATTGACTGATGAAGAATATTTTAAGAGTAATTATTGAGATTGCTAAGCCTGAGACATTGATTGATGAAGAAGATTTCAAGACCAATTTAAGAGGTTTCTCGATGAAGAAGATTTGATGAATAATGACATAGGGTGTTTGTGTTTTATATGGACAAAAACATGGAGAAAAAGAGTACTTGAAGATTTTATGGGAGAACACTTTTCATTCCATCACATGAGGTGATGATGACTTGCATCTTGGGTTATAATGACTAGTTACTATGATATTGCACTATCATATTTCCAGGTCCCCAATTGATTATTTGATAGAGATATGATGCACTATTTGGAAGTAAGGTTGGCTATCAAGAAGGATTGGACAATCTTAGAGAATGACTTGTATTACTCTGCAATGGGATTTCATTTTATGTGATTTGATGGACATAGTTAGATGGTTCATGCACTATTTTAATTCAGATATATTTTAACGGTTGGCTTATGGATGACTCATGTGTTTGTGATAAGTATTATTGGCCTGTATGGAGGTTAAGGGAAAAGTTAAGAGACTTAAGATGATTATATAGTGGTGTGATGTGCTTAAGGTTGTGCTTTATGTTTTAAAGATTATTTTTGGGTTTTGACAGGTAACTTAATGTTAATGCCTTTTTACATGTTACCTTTCAATTTGGCTTTGTAGGAAGCTGTCATGCATATAGATATATTATATCATTTTAAGAGGAACTTTTGAGATGGGTT
>MU223739.1:4464902-4488212 GCA_018584345.1 Thuja plicata
ATTTGTAGCATGGACATGCTCAAATCAATTAAATCCGATCTTTCAACTATTCAACCTGATAATAATCCTATACATGGCTTTGATAACATTGATAAGAACACTTTGGGCATCATTACCTTACCTATTACAGTAGGTCCAGTTATCCTGAATACTCCTTTTCATGTTATGCAGGGACCTCTTAATTATAACCTCCTCTTGGGTAGACCTTGGTTGCATGACATGCATGCTGTTCCTTCCACCCTTCACCGTAAAGTCAACTTTATTCACAACAACATGGTGTATACACTTCATGCTGATGATGCGCCAAATCCTTGTTTGAATATTCAAACCCACCATAATCCTATTTCTAATAGTAATCCTTCTTCCTCTAATGCTCTTCCTGGAGATGATTGGGGAACCCTCAATTTTAATACTACCTTTATTGGAGAATATAAGGTTTCTAATCTTGATTTTATGAAGCCACAAAGAGAGTTTGAACAATGAGCTTTTGCTTCTACTTCTCATTACCTTTGTAATAATTTTGTCGCTACTTCTACCCACTATGAATCTGTCAAACCTACTAATGATGACACAGTGACTACTGAAATTCCATTGACTCCTTCTAATATGGATTCTCATTATGGTCCTAGTTATCATTTACTAGTTAAACAAGGATTCCATGGTCAAGGATGTGGTAAGCATAAACAGGGAATTCAAATGCCCTTACATAATGGGGGGCATGAGCATTCTTATGGATTGGGATTTAATCCTCAACAACACATCAATAATGAAATCTCAAATAACACTTCAAAACATGATGAACCTATGAAGGAATTTGATCAAGAAGTTCTTTTGCCTAAACTCCTTCGTGCTAAGATGATTGCTAGACCTAAACGCAAAAAGAAATGTAGTCCACACTTGAGGATTCTTCCTTTTTGTTTCTATCATAGATTTAATGATCACTCTACTAATGAATGTCAAGCTTTAAATTATAATATTAGGCAGCTCATTGAAAATAAAGTTATTTATATATCATGTGGAAATGAGTTGTATTTGAACCCTATTTTCTCAAAATAACATTTATGTTCCTATTATGGAACTCTACATTATGTAAACAATGTTAGCCTAATCTTTGGGGGCTCGTTGTCTTTCATAGTATTGTGAGCGATATAATAGGTCCCCTTTCATCCTTGTTCCCACGCTTGGGGGGCAAGGATGCCAACTCCTTCTTTTCTACCTTTTTGGGATTCATTTTTCCCTTGGTTAAGCAGTAACTATCTATTATGTGATATCCAATCATACATGAAAATTTTGGTTTGCATTGAGGATCTATGTCCTTGATCACAACCTATTTCATTGTTTGATATTGGGTTTCCATGGTTGATAAATCTCTCACCTTGGAAACTGAATACTGTGCTATCCCTCACAAGGGTTACTTTTTCACTTCTTGCATGATATCGCTTTGCATTCATCCCTTCCATGGCCTCATAGGAGCTGTGACCTTCTTGGCTTGGACTGGGTGTTGTCTATGGATATTGTCTTGATGTTGAAGAAGGCTTTATCCTTGATCTTTTATTTCCTTAACATGTCAAAATAGTATGTACTTTGCCATATTAAGGAGGGGGCATATACACGGCCTCCCTCATTCTATATTATGTATTTTTTTTCAAACATTTTGTTTTTCAGCATGCTAAATCCTCTGAGGGTAACACACATAAGTTGCTAAATCTTGAAGAGATACACATTCAATTACAATTCAATATGCTAAATAATCAGAAGGTAATGCACATAAGTTGCTAAATCTTAAAGAGATACACATTTTACAAATGTATTCCATGGTGATATAAAAATATGGATCCATGAGTACTTCATAAAAGCCATCAAAAGATGCACTACATACATGCACAAAGCCGCCAAAAGGCACACAAATTTATGGGGTGACTATCAAGTTCTTGCTTGGTGGGCCATCCTATCCTTTTTTTGGTTCACAGTGAGATACACACATCCTACTGGGTGGGCTAACCACTCCTCTCTCTCTCTCTCTCTCTCTCTCTCTCTCTCTTTCTCTTTGACCAGTGATGTCTCTCTCATCGTGATCTTAGTGTTGATAAAGACTTAAATCCCTTGGGGACTTGAGGATTTCTTTCTCTCTTTTGATTCCAATAATATTGTCTTTTCTCTATGTTCTCCTTTACCAAGAGTTTGCGTTGAGTCCATACTCTTGCTAAAGTGGGGGATAAATGTATAGTCATAAAATGGAAGAAATTCCATGATAGACTGGTTTAGCCTTCCGAGTAAGTGGTTTGGGGTCATTTCAAGCACCTTGAATGGGTTCCTGATCTAGACCTGGATTTCCCCATGTTCTGTCCCTCTTTCCATTTATTTCCAAACTAATTTTTGCATCCTGGACTGCAGATCTGAGATCTTTGACCTCAGGGTTAGGGTCGACCTTTTGGGTCTATTTTGACCTTGACCCTGACCTAGGTCAAGGTCGACCTTGACCCTGACCTAGGGTTCAAATCTTAGGATCCCACAGTTTCCAGATGTTGGTCTTTGAAAAAGTTGTTTCCCGCTTTTGGGTTGGCTGTTTTGAGTTCCAAAGCGTCAATTCCTAAATTATATTTAACATAATTCCTCTCCTAGGGGTAAAGGCTATAATGGAAATTTAATTCTCCTATATTGGCCTCCTTAGAAGATTGTCCCCTAATTTCATATAAAAGGAAGCCTTCTCCTCTCATTTTCTCCAAGTCCTCTAATCGCGAGCAAGCATTCTCAAACTATCTTCAAGTGCAATTCAAGCAAGCATTCAAGAAAGATTTTAAGCAAACATTCATCCATTCTCAAGCATTCAAGCATCCATTTTTATGAAGGAGATCCATTGGAGGCCATTGAAGGATTCAAGCTACATAGTGCCCTTTTTGGTGATCTCTCCATCCACCTTCTTCTAAGCTTCTTCCAATTCAAGAACCCATTCAAGACTTGGTGTTGGAGATCTACAAGCAAGAGATTGAAGACATCCTACATTATACATTCCACATTTTGGTGCATACATACTTGTGGATTCAAGGATTCAAATCCTCCATAAGGACTTTTACAAGCAAGGTGAATTTATGCATTTACTTTGTTTACTTCTACAGTTTCAATTATATATTTGAGGTTAATTCCAAAATTGGGGTTTGACCAAGGCAAACCCCTCCCCCACAACAAACAAACCTCTTTTTCTTGTTGGTACAAGTTTGGGACTGCGGATTTGGACTCAGATCTGGATACCCTTTTCGGCAAACTTTCGAGATCCGCGAACAAATTTTTTGTCAGACCTGTGCAGGTCAAGGTCAACATTATTGGGTCAAGGTCGACCTCACCCCTGACCTAGGTCAAGGTTGAACTCACCCCTGACCTAGGTTAGGGTTGACATTATTGGGCCAGGATTGACATTTGTGGGTCAAGGTCGACCTTTTTCATAAGACGGTTTGGATCAGCAAACGGTTTCTGGGTTTTGTTCGTCTCTGCGTTCTAGTATGGGATAAACTATTAGATTTTCTAGAAAATCAATACATAAATTAGAAAAAAAGTTTTTATAGATCTTCTATGTTATGAGGTAGGTATCTATCCCACTATTCTTTACATGCTCCTTTCAATCCTTTTTATCATAATAATTAAGTGTAAGAAACTAAAATTGGCCTTAGGATTTCTCTCTCATGTCATTATGCAAATCTTATTTAAGTAATCCTTTATGGGCCAAATTTTATATGTTACAATGAGTAAAGGTGACCGATGGATTATTGACAGTGGTTGTTCACATCACATGCCTGGTGATAAGGATAAATTTGAAACCTTAGATCAGTGCAATGATGATTATGTTAAATTTGGTAATGATGCACCATGTCTTGTTAAAGGGAAATGATCAATTAAATTGACTGACAATATCAGATGTGACAATGTATATTGGGTTGATGATCTTAACTATAATTTATTGAGTGTTGCACAGCTGAATACTTCTGGTTACAGAGTTGAATTCCATCACAAGAAGGCAAAGATCTATGATGCCACTAGAGAACTAGTTGGAAGTGGAGAGAAAACAAAAGGTAACTTGTTCTATCTGGACTTAGCTGATGAGACATTCTTGTTTGCACAATATAATGATGTTTGCTTATGGCATAAAAGGTTGTGTCATGTAAACTTTGATAACTTAGTAAGCATAAGCAAATTGAAAAACGTTAGAGGGCTGCCTAAGTTAAAGAAACCTGAAAATGCAATGTGTAAGCAATGCCAATTGGGAAAAATGACTAAATCTAGTTTCAAAAGCAAGACTCATACTTCTGAGGAAATTCTAGAATTGGTTCATACTTACCTTTGTGGTCCCATTGGTGAGAAAAGTTACTGTGGAGATAGATATTTTATTCTATTTGTTGATGATTACTCTAGAATGATGACTGTTATGTTTCTTAAAGAAAAATTTGATGAATTCCAGTTATTTAAGTGGTACTTGGCAAAAGTTGAAAAGGAGATAGGTAAAAGTCTGAAATGTTTGAGATTTGACTGAGGAGGCAAGTTTATTTCTAATGAGTTTAACATGTTCTGCAATGATCGGGGAATAAAAAGACAGATGTCCATACCTAGGACACCACCATAGAATGGTATTGCTGAAAGAAGAAATAGATCTATCATGGACTATGCCAGAACACTAATGATGGAGAAAAATATTGCACAAAAATATTGGAGAGAAGCTATAAGTACAAAAGTCTATACCCTGAACAAAGTACAAGTCAAGAAAGGTACTAATGCTACACCTTATGAGCTATGGTATGGATATGCACCTAGTGTAAGATATTTCAATTTTTTTGGAAGCAAATGTTTTATACTGAAGGATAATAGAAATGGAAAACTTGATGCTAAAGGTGAGGAAGGCATATTTCTTATCTATTAAACTAAAAGTAAAGCATATAAGTGTTTGAATTCTAACACTAACAAAATTGTGGAAAGTGCAAATGTTAGAATTGATGAATATGAAGAAAGAAATGAAGCAGAAAGCACATAGGAACCTGAAAGTTACAAATAATTTGTCTATCTAGATAAGGAAGATTCTAATGTATTACCTAAACCTAAAAATGAGGTTGCCAAGCAACAACTAGCACCTGTCGAGTCACAGAATGAGGTTGTTGGACAACAGGAGGTAATTGTCGAGCTATCTAATGGAGATGCGGAGACACAAAATCAACCTGAATTGAATGAGAATAATGAATCTGAAGAAAAGAAAGAACCTACTATAGAAAAGTATGTGAGGAGGCACCACAAACCTGATCAAATCATAGGATCAAAGGATTCTATAGTCATGACAAGAAGTAAGTTGAGAGACGGTACATGCTTGTTATGTGATTTTGAGCCTAAAATAGTAAAAGATGCCTTAGAAAATGAAGACTGGATACAAGCCATGAATGAAGAAATTGAACAGATTGAAAAAAATAATACTTGGACACTTGTACCTAGGCTGAATGACAAAAATGTAATTGGTACTAAGTGGGTATTCAAAAATAAGTTGAATGAACATGGAGAAGTAACAAGGAATAAAGCTAGACTGGTATGCAAGGGTTATGCACAAGAGGAAGGAATTGATTATGGAGAAACATTCACCCCAGTTGCAAGATTGGAAGGATTCAAAACCTTACTTGCATATGCAACCTACAAAGGTTTTAAAGTCTATCAGATGGATGTAAAGTTAGCATTTCTAAATTGAATATTAGAAGAAGAAGTGTATATTGAACAAGCTGATGGATTTGTCAAACCAAGAAAGAGAAACATGGTTTGCAGATTACACAAGGCACTATATGGATTGAAGCAAGAACCAAGAGCATGGTATGAGAGATTGCACAATTATTTGATAAAAATTGGATTTGCAAGAAACAATGACAACAACAATCTATATTTGAAGACAGAACAAAATAAAGGTACTTTATTAGCTGAAAATTTTGTTGATGACATTATATTTGGTGGACAAGATGTGTTATGCCAAACATTTGCAAAGAGATGCAAACTGAATTTGAGATGTCTATGTTTGGTGAGATCAAATTCTTTGTTGGCTTACAAATATATCAAATGAAGAATGGTATCTATATTACTCAATCAAAATATGTCAAGGAGATATTGAAAACTTTTGGAATGGAAGAATCAAAACCAATGAGTACACCCATGGCTACTGGACAAAACTTAACAAAAAATGATGATACAAAAGAAGTGAATCAAACCCTTTATAGGTCAATGATTGGAAAGCTGCAATATGTTGTGCACAATAGACCTAATATTGCTCTGGCTGTTGGAATTGTTGCAAGATTTTCTGCCAATCCCAAGGAAACTCATATGATGGTAGTAAAAAGAATTCTGAGATATTTGAAAGGAAAAGATGAATATGGTCTATATTACAAAAAGAATGATAAGTTTGAGCTTAGAGTTTACACTGACTCTGATTGAGTTGGAAATGTGGATGACAAGAAAATCACCAAAGGTGGTGCATTTCTTTTGGGAAAGAGATTGGTTTCATGGAAAAGCAAGAAACAAATTGCACCTCACAATCTACAGTTGAAGCCAAGTATGTTGCAACAATAGTTAACTGCTCTAATATTGTGTGGTTGAAGATACTACCGAAAGGTATGAAAGAGGAGATCACAAAACCAGTTGTCATATATTGTGATAACACAAGTGCCATTAATATTTCTAAGAACCCTGTGATGCACTCTAAGACAAAGCATATATCTATCAAGTATCATTACTTGAGAGAGCTAGTTCAAAACAAGGAAGTGAGACTGGAATATGTGCATACTAAGGAAAAATTAGCAGAAATATTTAAAAAATCACTACCCAAGGATGCTCATGAGTATCTGCAAGGTAAATTAGGGTTGGTTCCCCTAACTGAGGCTAATTAGTTCAGAATGGAACTGTTGCATCAAATGTTATATTCAGAATATTTGACACATTGATACACAAGCAGTCACACTTTAGGATGCTGCCTAACGTTGTGAAAGAAAGACAAGGACATAAAAGAGGATTAGTCATAAGAAATATGATAGGAACAACATGATATTAAGTTAGAACATAAGAATCTGCATGATGAAGATGTCAACATCTTTGGCATTGTTGTCAAAGAGGGAGAGTTTACTATACATAGAGAAAAAGGGAGAGTTTACTGAAAGAGAGAGTCTATAGATGAACATAAATAAAAAGATTTTAGTGTGATCATAGACACAGAGGGAGAAATGTCTTACAAGATGAGAATTAGAATGAAGCTAAATACATTAATGAAGATTTGTTCATATCAAGGAACACATGCATACTTTTTGGATTGTATGGTAACTATGTTTGTAAAATTATTGTTTTAATGTTTAGTGTTGCCATCAATGCCAAAGAGGGAGATTGTTGGAAAGCTACAATGTAAACAATTGTTGTTTTGTCATTGATGTCAAACCTTAACTAGTGAGACTATTGCTATCTGTTTGAGTACCATATCTATTGATTGTTGAAAAAGATTTGAAGGCAAGGATAACAAGAAGACCGAATGAAATGGTTGAGTTATGAGAAATTACAAGGGTACTTGATTAGTTGGCACATTGGAAAAGTAATGTGTTGTTTATCTATAACACTAAGTCAAGATGTCAGTTTACTGGGAACAGTATATGTCAAGCAAAGTTTGTGTCGACCGAGAACCAGTGTATGCTGAGCATAATTTCTTAGTGTCGACCGAGCACCAATAAATTGCTGAGGAAAATAGTGATGACCGAGTGGAAGAACACAGTGTTGGCCGAGCAACAGTATTTTGGTAAATGTTGAGATTTGAGATCTCTGGCTGACATAATTGAATTTATTGGGATATGTAAAGTTAATTAAGGATAAGCACGATTGGTCCACACTATTTAAATGCATGGGTAACCGTAATTAATACATGGATCCAAGATTTAATTAGTGATTACTTTGGAGAAGTAAATTAAATGTAAATGATGGAATGATCCATTGGATCTGACCTAACCTAAGATCTACGATCTTGATTAAGAGGCAAAGATTTATTTTACCTAGATGAAGAGGTATAAGATAACCTCAAGGGGCTATTCAAGAAGTGGTGCATGTGAAAAGTGTATGCAAGAGGATTGCATGGTTAATTGATTGATTGGCATGATCTAGTAGAGAAGGCTGAAAAGAGAAGTAGAGAGTTGCGAAAGTGATTGCTTGACGGATTTCCAAGTAGATCTGAGGATTGAAATGAGAATGGAGGCCACTCGATGAATTAGCATAAGAGCTGAATTGGATCTAGATTTGCAAAGTAAGTTGTATGTATCATATCACACCTGCTAATTACTTTCTAACCATTGTATTAGTTAAAATATTTTAACCATGTTGACCTAACAGTCATTGTATAAATCCTTTGAGCAAGGTGACATTCAGGTGGAATATTCTAAGACCTCTAACAAGGCCACTCCTAACAGGGTGATTAAATCCTTTAACCAGGTCACATTTAGCAATGTGTTTTGTAACCTTTAACAGGGTTGGCTCCTAGCATAGCTCACTTTAGAAGAGTGAAAACTTGGTAGCATGTTACTGGTGGTTTTTCCCAATTTGGGTTTCCACGTTAAATACCGGTGTCAACTTATGTGAATGTTTATGTTGTGTTTTACTGTTAAGTTTCTGCAAGCTGATTACATTTGAACAGTAAACTACATATTTATGTTGTTGACTTATGCTATTGCTGCCGAGTATATCTGAGTTGTTTAAAGTGCTATAAAGTTTCAATTGGTACATCTAGACATGAGGATAACTGATTCACCCCCCACTTTAGTTATTCTAAATTCATTCTAACAATATTAAGATTTTATTTGTGTTGATTCCCCTCCCCCTTAAATACCAAATAGTGTTCAACAATAGGGATGCCCAAAATGTCCACAAAATCAAGGTGCGATATCAAAATAAATACAAAATGCCACACTGATAAAATAGGGCCTAGGTATACAATTGTTGATTGAATGGATAAAATGATTAAACAAATACACCAATAATTAAGGGCCCACATACAAATTAATTTAAGAGAGGATTTATAGCTAATAATTTTTACTAAAATTCATAGTGAAGTCCTATGATTGCATGAAAGAATGAACACACACTAAAATGGGTGCTAAGTAAGCATGTAATTGGTGTACGTATAGGAAAGGTTACTAAGAGGGGGGGGGGGGTGAATCAGTAATCACCAACTTAACCTTAATACACAATCACAAATCTTCTCTTAATAGATTTACCAATTACAACTTAATTAACCTATAAAAGTGTTATTGGTTACCGTAACATTAAACATTCATGCAACATAAAATAAACATCCATATAACATCAACACTAGTATTTATCTTGTGGAAACCTGATCAGGAAAAAACCACAGTGTGGTATCAATGCCCACAAATGTTTTACTGTTCTAAAATACACTCGGTTACGAGCTTGCCTGATTAAGGGTTACAAAAGCACTTCTAAATGCTACCTAGTTATGGGATTTACCTAGAGACCTATTTAAGTTTTGTACCCTATTAGGAGTAACATGGTTAGAAGATTTTAGAGACTCTTTTGAGAATGACACCCTATTAAAGGATTTACAATAGACCTGTTAGGGTCACCCAATAAGGGATTTTACTGTCACAATTGTTAGAGAGTAACAACCTATAAAATGATCTATAGTTTGCACTAAATCTACTATATCACATCCACTAAAGTTACTTAACATGATAAGATACCATTCCAATCCTCTTTATCCTCTTCTCTGATTGCAACAATCCTTCTCTAATTAGTTCTTTTGTTCAACTTATTTCTTGTCTTCTTCTCCATCATGATACCAAAATTCTTCTTGTCTCTTCCTTAAGTAGATAATCATTAATCATCAAAACCTATACCTATATCCAATGATCATAACTTAATCATCTTATTAAACCATTTTCCTATTCTTCCTCCTTGTCAGTTGCGTCGTGATTTCTTATTTTAACTGATAGTTGTTGGATTCTGATAGCTAACCTCCTTACGCCAACAAGACTTCTTTTTCTCTGATAGTTAATAATTTTATTATTTTAATATTTGACATCAATGACAAACTCTATAACTAATCTAACCTTTATATTAACTTCACTTAACTTCCTTATCAACTAGAGTAGTTATGCCAACAATCTCTCCATATGCCAACAATCTCCCCCTTTGGCATTGATGGCAAAATGTGTCAAAATTATAGTGATCCACCATATCTATACCTTTTTTTGTACTGATTTTTCATTTTCATCTATTATGGTTCATCTCTCTTCTTTCATACTTCTCTATTATCTTATTCTCCCCTTTCATTATTCTCCCCCTTTGACAACAATGCCAAACGTGATCAACCTTACTATTTTGTATTCTGATTTTGATTTCTTCTTTTTCCTTTCACCTACCTAGACTTCTCCCCCATAGAGTATTTTTCCTATACATCAATTCATACTTAATATATTCTGTTAGAATGTTAAGAACAGATGCATACCACATCCGCTTTCAGTTAATTGCCGATAGGGGTAGGACCCCTAGTTTACCTCTTAGATATTCAAATATCTCCTTAGGTATTGGGTAGTGAATATATCAGCAACATGTTCCTTTGTAGGAATGTACTCCAATATTACCTCTTTATCCTGTACCTACTCCCTTATAAAATGATACTTTATGGCTATACGATTGGTCTTTGAGTACATTATCGGGTTCTTTGATATATTAATAGCACTTGTGTTGTCACAATGTATAACAATAGGTTCTTAAACTTTTTCATGTATTCCTTATAATATATTTTTTTATCTATAACACTTGCTGACAATTAATGGCATCAACAACATATTCAACTTCAGTTGTAGATTGTGAAATATGATTTTTCTTCTTTCTTGTCCATGACACTAATCTGCTTCCCAAATAAAAAGCTCCTCCACTTGTACTTTTTCTATCATCACTATTTCCAGCCCAATCTGCATCTGTATATGCTTGAAGATTAAAATCCCCTTTCATTTCATACCATAAATGATAAGTTTTTGTTCCTTTAAGATATCTAAATATCCTCTTAACTGTAATCATATGTGAATCCTTAGGATCAGATAAAAATATAGCAACTATTCCAACTGCATGTGCAATATCAGGTCCCATATGAACAATATATTGTAGCTTTCCAATCATTGATCTATATAATTTTTTATTCACTTCCTTAGAATCATCCTCTTTTGATAGTTTACAACCAGTTACCATAGGTGTACCAACAGGTTTTGAATCTTCCATTCCAAAAGTTTTCAATATCTCCTTAATGTACTTAGACTGAGTTATATAATATGTTTTCTCATCTGTTGTACTTATAAACCAATGAAGAATTGTATTTCTCCAATCGTAGTCATCTCAAATCATTTCCTTATTTCTTTAGCAAAATATCTACTAAGCAATTCATTTCCTCCAAATATTATATGATCCACAAAAAATTCAGCAATTAAGAATTTGTCTTCACTTTTAGTTTTCAAATACATATTTTTATTATCATTAGTTCTTTCAAATCCAATATTAACTAAATATGAATGTAGTCTCTCATACCATGTTCTCGGTGCTTGCTTCAAACCATATAATTATTTATGCAATCTGTAAACTAGATCCTTACCTTGTTCAACAAAAAATCCTTCAGTTTGTTCAATATAGACTTCTTCTAATATTCTATTCAGAAATGTTGACTTAACTTCCATTTGATAAAACTTAAATCCTTTATATGTTGTGTAAGATAGTAATATTTTGACTCCTTCCAATCTAGCGATAGGTGCAAAAGTATCTCCATAATCTAATCCTTCTTCCTGTGCATAACCTTTGCAAACCAATCTAGCTTTATTTCTTATTAATTCACCATTCTCATCAAGTTTATTTTTGAAACCCCATTTCATTCCTACAACATTTTTATCTTTAGGTCTAGGAACTAACAACCATTTTTTTTCTTCTCAATCTCTTCAATCTCTTCTTTCATTTCTTGTATCCAGTCTTCATCTTTTAGCGCATCTTTTACCAATATTGGATCCATCTGCAATAGTAGACATGTAGTATTTTTGTCTCTTAATTTAATTCTGGTTAATACTCCATCACTTCTATCTCCTAGTATATCTATCAAGCTGTGATTAATCCTTCTATTTTTTCATGTTACAAGTTCTATAGTTTGAACTCGTTCATTTATGTTATTTGTTTCACTTAGCAGTGTAGTTATCGGTTGGATGCTATCGGTGCATGTATTTTCTTGTTCTGTTTCTAATTTTTTAGGTTCAAAGTAAATCAATCCACTGTATCCTTATAGTTTCTTTCCACTATTCTCTTCATTCTGTTCTGAAAATTTATCAATATTTACATTTTCACTTTCAATGATCTTATTTGTTCTTTTGTTCAAACACTTGAATGCTTTACTCTTAGTAGAGTATCCTATAAATATTCCTTCATCACTTTTACTATCAAGATTTCAATTTATATCATCCTTCTTAATATAACATTTTCTTCCAAATATTCTAAAATAACTAACAGTAGATGTTCGACCATACCATATTTCATAAGGTGTCTTGTTTTCTCCTTTCTTGAGTTGTACCCGATTAAGTGTGTATATGACAGTTCTAACAACTTCTCTCCAAAAACAAATTGCAACTCCTTTTTGATTTAACAATGTTCTGGCACATTCTATGATACATATGTTTCTTCTTTTTGTGATTCCATTTTGTTGAGGCATTCTCGGTGCAGTCAACTGTCTCTTGATTCCATTATCTTCACAATACTCATTAAATTAATTAGAAGTAAATTCACCACCTCTATCTTATCTAAGACATTTCAAAGTTTTTCCAGTTTCTTTTTCAACTCTAGCTTTATACATTTTAAACATATGAAAAGCATCTTACTTAACTTTTAAAAACATTACCGACATCATCCTTGACTATTCTTTGACAAACAAGATAAAGTATTTGTCTCCATTATAGATTTTTTGACTTATAGGTCTGCACAAATATATGTGTACAAAAATCTAACATATGTTCAGTAGAGTAGACTTTTCTTGAGAAACTTGAACTAGTCATCTTAACTATCTGACATTTTTTACATACTGCATTCTCTAGCTTATTCAGTATCGTATACCTCTAAAATTTTTCTTTTTACTAACCTTTACCAAATTATCAAAGTTCACGTGACACAATCTCTTATGCCATAACCATCTTTCTTCAACTTTAGCAATTAAACAATGACCAATTGTACCAATTGTAGTATTCAATTTGAAAATACTACCTTTATTTGTCCATTGATACCAATCAGTTTTCCAGTCTTCTCAAATATTTTGTATTTTTCATTACTAAACTTAAATTTGAATCCTTTTTTATTCAACTGAGAAATGCTTAACAAAATATATTTCAATCCATTAGCCCAGTAAACTATTAGGATTAAGTAATACTGAGAGGGGGGGTGTATTAGTATTACAACACTTAAAATAAACTTTAAACCAATTCAACATAAACGATAAGCATACTAAAATCAAAGGAACATTAAAAAAATAACACAGTACTCATAACACCATTATTTGTTGTCGAGGAAACCCTGGCCAAGGGAAAACCCTAGTGAAGATGGTACCCACAAGCATGCACTAAAATATAATGTCCTTGTTAGGAGACCTAGCCCTGTTAGGAGTTCAATATTAAATAGTACAATTCCTTGTTAGAGGAATACAACCCTGTTAAAGGTATACAACACCCTGTTAGGGTCCAACTAAGCTTACAACTCTTACAATATACTTCTGTTACAAAGTGTTCTCAGTAATGAACAAAAAAAGCATCTTCAATGCTTAGATAGTTCTAGTTATAGCTCTTCAATGATTTCTATCAACCCTTTGCTCTTCCATTCGCATCTCATATCAGATATTACATTGGTACATCAATTCATACTTCGCTCAACAAAAAGTCTTCATATATATATATATATATATATATATATATATATATATATATATATATATCTTTACCAAGTCGACTCTCAATACAAAATATAATTAATAAGGTAAATATCAAATACATAGTCGGCGCTCTTAAATAATCAAAATATATATTATCAAAAAGCATAATCTATCTTATCTTGCTAGGAGTCGACGTCATACTCCCCAAATCATCACTTTAGTTCAACTGCTCTGTATAACTGTTCTACTGTTGTCATCTGTCTTCATTTCACCGTAACTCTTTGTAAAATTTACCAAAATCAAATATATCTTAGATGTAGGTTGTACATACCCCATAGTATCTCCCTCTAATCTCACTCAACATAAATCATTGATCTTGATCTTTGATACCCAAAATACCTCTGTATTTTTGCTTTGTACTTAGTCGATTCCAGAATAGAATTACCAAAACTTAACTCCAGATCAATTGATCAATATGCCATATGTGTTGCCATAAATGAAAACCAAAAAGTGAATCATAACACACAAAATTGATCACTTTCCAACAATCTCTCCCTTTGGCATTGATGGCAACACTCAACAAAAATTGACTAAGTGTTCCAACAAAACTGTCTCTTCTTTTCTTCTTCTTCTATATACTTCTCTCTTCTTCTTTTATTCATTTTTATTTTTCTCATTTTTTTTTGTTCTTCTCTTCTCCAAATTTTTTCTCTTCTCTTCTCCCCCTTTGACAACAATGATAAAGGTGCATACAAAGTAATAATACTAGTGCTTTCTCACCATTTTCAGAATATCTTGAAAATAATCTTCCAAGATCTTCACTTCTGCACTCCATGACTTAATCAATAGCTTACTAATATGAATTAGTCCATTCAGTGAAAATGATGTTGTCTCTGCTACTTTCAACTCTATGGGTATAGAGTTTTTCAGTGCTTCTGCAGTCTTCTCCATGTCAGATAAGTGGGTTTCAAGAATTGATAGCTTAGGAGTGATTAAACTCTTCAGCAAACCAAACCTTGTCATGACTCTCCCTTTCTCAATATCCAACACATTTAGCTTATCCAAAATTATTTTTACTTTGCTATCCATTTCCATCACAGATTGTGAGAAGGTTTCACAACTGTCCATCATATTGTTCAAGGTTGCCTTGTCCTTAGCAATAATCTCCTCAATGTTCTAAACATGTCTGATTGGGTTCATGCAATAACTGAATAGCTTTCTGCCATGTGCAACACAACTCTTAGCATTTGCTATAACAGTTCTCAGAATGCCCAAGTCCCATGAAACAGACTAGAAAACTTCAATAAGTTTCTTCTCTAAGTATCTCTTCTCTGCCTTATCTTCTCAATCTTCACTAAGTTCTCATAATGACCATCAAACTCATCAAGTGTCATCTTCAAGTTCTCTATATCATCTCTTCTCTAGAAAATAATAGGTACTGGAAGAAATTTATTCATAATATCAATTTCCCTAGATATTACCTTAGTCTTATTGTCACTCTTCTGCTCTGATCTCTCTTTTGCTTTAGTAAGTGCGGTGAAATCTAAGCTCACCAAATCATTCTCATCCATGCGATCAACATCAACATCTATAGGTATTTATTTTCTTGCCAACAATAGGATAGAAGATGTGTTTAACTCAGTTTTGACTTCATCTTTTGTTTCTTCTTCCCACTTCATTTCTTTCTATACTTCCTCTTCCTATTTCTATTATTCCCCTTTCAGTTCTTCCTCTTTCTGTTCTTCCTCTCCAGCCATAGTACTGTCAATGTTTCCTTTGAAAGGGTCCTTATCATCATGAGAAGTGTCAAGTGTTACAGGCACACCAGAAACATATAAATTTGGTTTCATGTCATCTTTTCTTCTCTTAGTACTTTCCTTAGCTTCTTTTGAACTCTCTCCCATTCCTAAGGGTGTAGGCATTGTAGTCTTAGTCGGTGTAGTCTTCTCAGGAATAGTTGACATAAGTATCTGATCTAGTGCTTTCTTAGTCTCTTCAATAATATCTTCATACTTTCTTGCCATGATTTTTACTAACCTTGCCTTAGTTCTCAATAAAGGTTTTAATTCTTTGAATTTTCTATCTCTCTCTTGCATAGATATCACACGTAACATTTTATCAATCACTTGATTTCTGATAGTCTCATCTTCAATATGTGCTAACTATTTTCTTATTTCCAATCTTCCATACAAATCTTCAGGTACACTGCCCTCAATCTCCAATAGATTTTTCTTGAATCTTAAGTTTGTCATATTCCTCATACCTAGCATAGTATTTTTCTATTGTAACTAGCTTTCCCTGCTCAATAGCTCTCTTCTCAATCATTTTCAAGTCAGGTTTCCATACTTGTCTATCACTTTCATCTTTCTTCTCTTCTCTCTCAGTCCTCTATTCTTTAGGTGGTGATTTCCATTTGGTGGATCTAGTGCTCACTCTAGGAACCAATTTTACTGCCTCTGAGGTTTTCAAAGACGATGAAGGGGTCTCTACATCAATGAATGTAGTAGGTGCATTAGTTTTCATCACAACTTCAGGATGTGGAAGGGATGAAGTATTAGCACTAGCTAATCCAAAAGATCATTCTACCAATTTCCTCTTTACTTCCCTCAAATCTTCCTCAGTAAATCTTTCCTTAACTCCACATTCATGAATGATGTTCTCCCCTTTTCTTTTCTCAAGCCTTTGGTATGTTCTTCTCTCACCTCAACTAATTTTTCCTCATAAGTACCCCATCTCTTCTTAGATGTATCTACCTCAGATGCCATAACATGTTTGATCTGCATAGTTAGTATTTATGAACTCACTTCATATCCCATAGGATAACACCATTTATTTCTTGGAACAACTACCTCAAAGCATACATAATCGGTTTCAACCATGAAACAGATTGTATCCTTGTATTTTTCAAATAAGTCTTCAGGGATCCTGTATCTTTCTTTCATCTACCTTTGAAGAATCTTAATCATTCCAAACAGTTCTCCATCAACCCATGTGTTGTTCTGTCTTCGATAAATCTATGAAATTTGAATGCTAGTAGGTATCCCTTTTCTCCAACCACTAGGGTGCATTATTGGAAATCTGTGCTCAATGTGTATGTACATGTGCATTAGAAGTGAACCAAATATGAAGGTTTTGGATGTCTTTCTTTATCAACTTTAAATTCTCCAAAAATTGTTGTGCCAACACTTCACATAGGTTATACTTTATGTTTTCATTCAATATTCTATAGGCCATCATAATAACTCTAGCAGATATAGAATTAGGTCTACTACTATAGTAGAATTTTTAACCAAGTAACATAGTAATCAATCTCACATCTTGCTGAAAGATTTCATTCACTATCATAGCTTGCCTATCCCATTTTGAGTGTGTTAGGGTTTCAACTTGCTTCTTAACATGTTTCTCTGCCACAGGAGTGATTCCAATATTTCCCAATCCAGTCATCTCATGTATCAATTCACTACATATCTTCACAGGTTGTTCACCTATCCAAATAAACTGATCATGTACTCTACTCATCAATATCTTAAAGCATTCTTCTTTGTTGAATTTGTGTAAATCCAGAATTTTCATAATGTTTAACTCAATAACATGTTTGAATTCATCTCTCATAAAGCCATTATCATTCATGTATTCCATTTCAGTAGAAATGTCATCGATACCCAGTATGTCATACTTGCAATGAATATATGACCTAATGTCTTCTACATTCTAGACACCGTGAGGTGTTTGGGAAAATGCTCCTTCAGGGTCTTCTTTACAGGATTTGAAAGGATGTTTCTTGAATTTATACCTAGGTCTATCCAAAACATCAAATACCACTGGTGCATCCATAGTTTCTATATAAGTAGATGATGTCCTTTCACACGTTGAATTATGAGTATTCACTTCGATCGATCATGCAAGGTAATTACTAAAGAGTTTGAATCTCTTTGCTCTTTGGTCTCCTTAGGTCGCTGCTCGTTAAATGGTAAGGAAATAGATAATAATTTGGTGCCCTATACAATGTTAAGTTTTAAAATCTCACATTACTCAATGTTGGCCAGTAAGTCATAAATATCACGATCAAAATATATATATCGTCTGATGTTGCGATCTTAAATATAAGTTCCATGATGTTGGCCATGATCATACCTAAGCTCGCTAGAGCTTACTCGTCAAAATCAGAGGTAGGATATATTATGATATCTTTATCCAATGTTCCCCCTAAGGCCATGATCGGCCAATTAGGTAGATTATTCTTTGTTATCATCAGTCAAAGATCCAGTATCATCTACTGTCTCTCCCTGAACCAATATCTCACTTGTCTCTTTGATCTTCCATATCTTTCCACTATTGTTATTCTCTTCTTTCTTGAAACAACTGTCAAAATCACTCTTCAATTCTGCAACACTCTTACCAGTATCATTGTCATTCTTCTATGTATTCCTAGGAGGTGATACTCTTCTATTGTTTACTCCATTATATATGCAAAACTTCACTATATGGCCTGGATTGTTGCATTTGTAACATATAGGAGTTTTTCTATCCCGATTTACTTGCAGCTTACAAAAATTCATAATGTGTCCAGTGTTATTGCATCTGTAACATGTAGGTTTCACTGTATGTTCTCCTCTATTGTATTGCCTATATCCAGATTGATTTAGTTTCTTGCATTCTTCCTTCTTATTCCCATATGCATTACAATTAAAACAATAACTAGAAAAAGTGTTAAAAGGGTCAGTACCTCTGCAATCTCTTTTCATGTGTCCAAACTTGTTACAACCAAAGCATTTACCTCTGAAAGGTTTGATATATTCTTTAGGTTCTTCAAGAGTAGTTTATTCTGCATCAATCTTCGCATCTGGTTTCTCTTCTTGATTCTTGGAACATTCAGCTTCATTGAATCCAATACCAGTCATATCATCTTTAGGTTTCTGTCTGTCTCTTTGTTCATTGATCAAGTCACTGGTCATGTGCAGTCTCTCAATGTTTTCTTTATCTCAACAAGTTCACCTTTTATGATCTGATTGTATTTCTCCAATTTTAGATACTTGTTCTTGTAATGTTCTGCCTCATTCTTCATTTGTTCCATCAAAGCATTTGCATTTTTCAAAGCTTCTTCAATCTTGTTTTTAGAATCTCTTTACAATTGAATTTCTTTAGCAATGACTTCATTCTCAAGATTCAAGGTGCCATTCTCTTCTTCAAGTTGCTTTATTTGATCTGAATTATCATTGTCTAAATCTTCTTTTATCTAAACCACAAGTTCTTGTTTCTAATTTTTGGAAAGTTCAAGTTGTTCTTTCAGTTTCTTTATGAATCCATCTCTTCTCCTTAAATTGAATATCAAATTATAATTTTCTTCTTTTTCATTATCAAGGTCTTCAAGTATAGCTTCAAATTTCTCCTACCAACTATCTGAATCCATTCTGATCTCCTTTAAGCTGTTAAGCTTTCTCTCCTAGGGCCAAAAGCTCTGATACCAATTGTTAGGATTAAGTAATACTAAGAGGGGGGGGGGGGGGGGGGGGGGTGGGGTGAATCAGTATTATATCACTTAAAATAAACTTTAAACCAAGTAAACATAAACCATAAGCATACTGAAATCAAAGGAACATAAATAAATAACATAGTACTCATAGCACCATTATTTGTTGTCGAGGAAACCCTGGCCAAGGGAAAACCCCAGTGGGGATGGTACCCACAAGCATGCACTAAAATATAATGTTCCTATTAGGAGACCTAGCCTATTAGGAGCTGAATATTACATAGTACAATTCCTTGTTAGAGGAATACAACCTTGTTAAAGGTATACAACACCCTGTTAGGGGCCAACTGAGCTTACAACTCTTACAATGTACTTTTGTTACAAAGTTTTCTCATTAATGAACAAAACAAGATTCTTCAATGCTTAGATAGTTCTAGTTATATCTCTTCAATGATCTCTGTCAACCCTCTTCTCTATCATTTACATCTCTCATATCACATATTTCATTAGTACATCAATTCATACTTCGCTCTACAAAAAGTCTTCATATATATATATATATATACACACACACACACACCAAGACGACTCTCTTAACCAAATATTACATAGTCGATACTCTTAGATAATCAAAATATAGATTATCAACAAGAATAATCTATCTTAGCTTTCCAAGAGTCCACGTCATACTCCCCAATTCATTGCTTTAGTTCAACTACTCTGTATCACTGTTCTGCTGTTGTCGCCTATCTTCATTTCCCTATAACTCTCTTAAACTTTACCAAAATCAAATCGATCTTAGATGTAGGTCATACATACCCCATAGTATGTCCCTCTAAGCGTCCTTGACATAAATTTTCAATCTTAATCTTCAATACCCAAAATACCTATGTATTTATGCTCTGTACTTAGTCAATTCCAAAATAGAATCACCAAAACTTAACTCCAGATCAATCGATCAATATGCCATATGTGTTGCCATAAATGATAGCCAAAAAGTGAATCAGAACACACAAAATTGATCATTGGTGAACTTAATTTAATGTTTTAACTAGTCGTTGGTCAAATTTTTTGGCAAATCAATGGTAGAAACTTCAGGAGGTAAGTCTACAGAAACTTGCTTGAGCGGGAATTTTTTTTTGAATCCCAAGCCTGTCAATGGTGGTACTAGTGCTGCAGGTGCAAAATTTGAACTGGCCTCTCCTTAAGGAGTCATCCCTGTTAGAGGGATCCCTCAGAAAAATGAGAAAAAGGATGATCATGATCAAATTGGTCAAAAGTCAACAAGGGTTGCTGACTTCGAGAGTATTATCAGTGAGGGCCCCCCGGAATCTGACGGGCCTCGTCAGGCTAAAGAATCTCCCAAGGAAGGAACGAGAGTGTCTAAGGGTAAGTGGTCTGCCCTCTTTGGTATAAAACCAATAGGGAAATCCTCCTTTCCTATAGTCAATGTGGTCTCTAACCCTACTAAAGAAGAGTTCTCTATTTTTATCCCTCATCCCTTGATTGATTTCTCCATTTCTGCTATGGAGATGACCCTGATAGGAAAGTTTGCTGGGGGTAGACCTAATAAAGAAGTTGTCAGACAGTTTGTGAAGAGGAAATGGTTCCTTAAAGGTAAAGTTGATATTACCGCAATGACTAAAGGATTATTTTCATTTGAGTTCTCTAACATGGAAGATATTTCTAATATCCTCTACAGTGGCCCCTGGATGCTTGGTCATTTTTCTCTAGCTCTGTGTAAATGGTCCCCCAATCTGGTTCTCAATGACTCAGCTTTTTTTGTTTCAGCCCTGGTCTGGGTTAGATTCTTGGGTCTCCCATTGGAATACTAGCATGAAGATGTCCTGGGTGGGCTGGCTAGCTCCTTTAGAGACCTCCTCTCTATAGATCCAATGACATTTGCAAAAATGAGAAGGGTGTTTGCTAGGGTTTGTGTGAACATCCTTCAGATGACGGATCTGCCAAATAGTATTGTGACTAACTCAAAGCTAGGAGATTGGACGCAAGAATTTGAGTTTGAATCCATCCCCTTTATTTGTTTTGCTTGTAATAAATTGGGCCACAAAGCTAAGGACTTCCCTCTCAAATCTCAAAAAGCGAAAACCATCCCCCTGAAGGAACCAAGGAAGATCTGGAAGGAAAAAATATCGGGTAACCCCAAAGCATCCAACTCGACAAACTTAGTTATATTTTCAGGAAATGGTTTAGACTTAAGCCTGAATGGCCCCTTTCAAGTTTCCAATAACTCAGGGAGCAGTGTGCAACATCCTTCAATGGAAGTGACAGAACTAGAAGAATCCCTTGAAGAAGGAGAGATAAAAGGTGCCCCTGCAAGTATGGAAACTCTTTGTATTGAGAAATCTAAATCTCTTGCTGGTGTAATTATTGAAAAAGGAATTAAAATTGATGATAGAGTCTTAAGCCCTCAAACTCCTCAAGTTAATACTAGCTGGGTGGACCCTCTTGAAGAATCTAACCCCTTTTTAGCCTACTTAGAGGAACTCTGGACTGACGTCTCACATAGCAAGAAGAACCCAAATAATCTTAATCTGGGGATGCCCCTAGGAGGCGTTATAACAAGAGCGATGAGAACAGATGTGGGAACTCCTAAACCTATCAGGGGAAGAAGACCAAATAGTCTCACAAGAGAATAGGAGAGTAGACAAAGTATTGTGGATGGGAGACATCGAACCATCTAGGATTTCTCCCAAGGTAATTAATGAAGATTATTTCTTGGAACATGAGGGGATTAAATATCACCCATAAACAAGACCTTTTGAGAATTTTTGTTAGGGATCAGAAGCCAGATAACATCCTCATTCAGGAAACTAAAATGGCTAGAGATAAAGTGGAAAAGCTAAAATTTTTTAAAAATTGTGGTGTTGTGGGATGTAGCTCGGTTGGGGCCTCTGGGGGCACTGCTTCCTTCTGGAACCTTAATACTATTCAAGGGGATATTATTAAGTTGGAAGGTAAAATATCTTCTATTCAGTTAAATCATATTTAGGATAGATTCACTTGGGTTCTCTTAAAAATCTACGTGCCCAACTCTAAAACTGGTAGAGATAGATTTTGGCGTAAACTTGAAACATATAGAAGTAACTTTAAGAATGATTACTGGATGGTGGTTGGAGAATTCAATACTCCTCTTAGCGAATCTAAAAAATCTAGAGGCATTTCTTCTCAGATTGATAGTGGGGTGGCTCTTATGGATTTCATTAATAATCAATCCCTCTTGGACCTTGATCATAGAGGTAGCAACTTTACTTGGTCAAATAGAAGAACTAGGGATGACTTGATCCAAGCTCGCCTAGATAGGACCCTGATTTATATGGATTGGATCCTCCTGTTGGCACCTGAAAATTCAGGTCCTAAATATACCAAATGTCAGGGAAGTATAAAATTTATTTTCATTTTCATAAATATTTCCCTATTTTGAAATTTAATTTAACAGTTAAAAGGGCCTAAATAATCATTATTATCCTGTTTTCATATTTGTAAGAAAAGGTTTTAATATTATGTTTTAAAAGGTTGAATGCACAAATATTTTTGAGATAAAATAAATTGAAGAGAGAAAATATGTACATAGGGTAAAAGGGTGGCGATTGGGAGTTGAACACTCAACCTCTCAAGCCACCCCTTTTTTCTCACCTACCTACCCTTCTACCCTCTAACTAGTTAGCCTATTGTTATTCTTTAAGAGGCTTTGAAAGTGGAATTAATTTATTTACATTGACGTGTGTAGGTGAGAAAATCAAGAGAGAATTCTCACACAGGGAGTATATCTTATCAAAATAATTTTAATTTTCAAATATGAATATTCTTTGCATGTATATTATTTACCAAATTAATTTCAAGAAAAAGAGTGGGGATCGGGAGTTGAACACTCGACCTCTCG
>MU223739.1:4489118-4506917 GCA_018584345.1 Thuja plicata
ATTTTGAACCATCATATAACAATTTTCAAATGTCATATGAGATAAGTTGTTTTATGCTTATTTGAGGTTATATGTTATTTGTTTTCAGTTAGTTTTTCAGATACTCTGTGTATCAGGGTGTTCTACAATGTTCTATTCCTTGATTTATTTGTTCAAAGTTAATTTATGCAATTCGAATAGCAGTTGTATGGTCTAAGAACCTACCGTTGTTCCTTTCGGCCTCTTAATTTGGGTTAAAATCGATAGGATTAATTATATGAATTATTTTGAATTGTGATTCAACGGAAGCCTGTAGGATGATAGTCTTGCTTTATAGGAGTAAGTTCCCTTAAAACTGTCTCTGACTATACGTAGGATTGAAAGTAATTGATGTTAGAGTAATAGTCTATCGGGTTACTATATTAAATCATTATGATCTAATTAGTAACTTACCTATTCACTCTAGTTTGCTTAAGTTTCACTTAGGCAGTTTCTATTTCTGATAGTTTCCCTTTTAGGGTTTCGGTATCCTTTATAAGGAATCACCGCTTTACATTTCATAAGGAGATTGTATTTTTGTAATTCGTTGTTGAATATAGAGATTATTTCTGTCAACATATTTTTGCAGTCTCTGGCCTATCGGCCGCCATAGCTTTCTCTCTTCTGTCTTCATTCTTGTAGCAGTCTTTGCATGTAGGTGTTCTTGGGAAGATTTGCAGTTCAGCAAATCTAACATGGTATCAGAGCTGATCTGCTATTCGCTGTTCCTGTTTTATTGAAGCACAGAGGGTTTCAGAAGTTTTTTCAGTCTCTTTTAGTGGTTCTGGGGGGTCTCTATTTTTAGAGGCATTTTGGGCCCAAATGGACACTTCCATTGCGTCCAGAAGGCCCAAAAACCCCAGAATCCATATAAAGCTTGTCCGATTTGGACACCGGGGCTCTGGCAAATTTTTTCGGCCTCCTAAAGGCCGTACGGACATGAAAATCGATGAAAAAAATTGAAAAATATTTCAAAAACATTGTTTTTTGCGTTAAAATTCAATGCGCGCAGTGCATTTACAAAGGCGCCGCCGGCGCCCCACTGCCACCGGCGTGCGCCCAGCGCGCCACCCTGTTTCCCCGGCCCCCTGGCTGCGCCTTTCAACACGCCACCAGTCCCTGCCTCCCGCGCTCCGCCGGACGTCGGCCTCCGCCTCCTGCCGCCCTGCGGCCCGCCGCTCCGGCTCACCGCTCAGCCCCGCCGGTGGCGGGTTCGTTTTAGCACCCGCGGGCAGTTTGGCAGCGCGCGCGGTCACATGCGCCACCGTGGGCTCCGATTTTGGCCCCTTGGGTGCGCCATGCGCCCAGGGGCCTATTTTTTTTAGCCCCTGGGGCTTCTGTTGGCCCTTTTGGAGCAATTTTGAGGCCTTTTCTCTGTTTTCGCTCTACAGGGAGCATACGGGGGTATTTTTGCAACTTCCATATACCGTCGGAAAGCTCTTTCCGAGAACTTTCCGATGATGGAGGTTGCAGTTTTGGGTTCTGCCATTTCAATAGCGATTTTTGCTGTTGAAGTCTGATGTTTTGTTTTGCCTTCCGGGAGTCATATCTGGCTCATCTGGACTCCGTTTTTGGCAAATGAGATATCGTCGAAAAGCTGGTTCAGTGTGCTATTTAGTGGCAGAGGTTATTTTTTTAGATTTTTCTTTGGGTTTTCACTCCTCCGCGTTTGGAAGTTTATGCCCTCTGGTGGATTGCTTGGTTCTATAGGTCCTGGGATCTCTTCTTCTGGGTTCATAGTTCACTCTTCTTTCTGAAATCTGAGCTTGCATGCTCTTCTGATGCATTATTTTTTCTGTAAACACACTGAGATAAAGTGCCTTCTTCTGCTTTTCTGGGATCTTGTACACCTTGTTCAGTTTTTGTACTCGCACTCTGTTATAAAGTGCCATGGGGGGTTATGATGCATTTGCCGCTTTAGGCGCATCCACTTTTGTCAAGTGAGCATACCTTCCATGACATTAGCCCATGTAGTGTGTCTGTGACACCGCCCTTTATCCTGTCTGTGTGCTTTTGTTGCACTGTTGGTGTTCCTGGTTCTTCTTCTGCAGCTATTTCTGGTAGTGCATTTCCGTGTTCCTGTCACCTATCCCAGTTCAGCATTATGGGGGGGTTCACCTATTGGTTCTATTGCTTCCTGGTTTGATTGATCAGCTCTTCAGAAATTTGTCTTCTCTACTTGGTCATGCACTTCAGTGGGGGTTCCAGCAGTATCTTCTGACAGAGTTTTCAGACATGCTTCGGAGATGCTTCTTGCTCTTTTCTTGTTCCTTTCTCTGGGACACTTTTTCCCTAGATTGAAGGCTCTGTTTCCTTCATCTAGTTTGCTTTATGTTTTGGGTACCTGATCAGGCCTAGTTGCCGGGACCCATCTTTCCTGCTTTCTGCAGTAGTTTCCTAGGTTTGGCTTCTCCCTAAGCTTATCTTAAGGGGGGGTGTTAGAGTAATAGTCTATCAGGTTACTATATTAAATCATTATGATCTAATTAGTAACTTACCTATTCACTCTAGTTTTCTTAAGTTTCACTTAGGCAGTTTCTATTTCTGATAGTTTCCCTTTTAGGGTTTTGGTATCCTTTATAAGGAATCACCGCTTTACATTTCATAAGGAGATTATATTTTTGTAATTCATTTTTGAATATAGAGATTATTTCTGTCAACATGTTTTTGCAGTCTCTGGCCTATCAGCCGCCATAGCTTTCTCTCTTCTGTCTTCATTCTTGTAGCAGTCTTTGCATGCAGGTGTTCTTGGGAAGATTTGCAGTTCAGCAAATCTAACAATTGACTCTATACCCAAATTTGTATTAAAGCACTGATCTCATTTCGTTTGAAATTGTTATTTGGTTCTATCTTGTAGTTTACATTTTAATTCTGATTTCTTCTTTATAAAGCATTCAAATTAGGTTTTAGTAGTAGTGAAAATCTTAGTTTAGATTTCATACTTAATACAACTATTTAGGAGTTAGTATTATTTTTCCTCCAAGGATTGTTTACCCCTTTGGAAGGAATGTTTGTCTGTGCATGTATTTGTGTAGCATAGGGCACTTGTGAATTCAGGCCTACCATCCTTGGCTCAATCAAGCCAGAATTGCAGAGGCACTAGTGTGTGCCTGTCAGTTGGCCAAAAATGGTCCAATGTTTTTGAGCACCAACACCTCCTTTATGAATTCTCTTTGTCTACCCTTCATCGTATTGGTTTTGACCATTCTCCCATTTCTATCCAGGAAAATCCTCTCTCAGGTAAGATAAACTACCCCTTCACATTTGAGAAAATGTGGATGAAGCACCCTAACCTCGCTAGGAACATTGCTGATTGGTGGAATGTCCAAGTGGAAGGAACACAAATGTACAGAGTGGTTCAAAAAATTAAAAGGATAAAGAAAAAAGTTAAAGTTTGGAACAAAGAAGAGTTTGGAGACATCTTCAAAAATAAAATCTCTATCCAAGCTGACCTCCAAGAGATCCAACAAACTATCTAGCTAGAGGGTTTGACTGAGGAGAAAAAACTTAAGGAAAACAAAATTCAAGCTGATTATCATAACATCATCTCTAAGGAGGAAATTTTTTGGAGACAATGATCCATGGCTCTATGGCTCTGTGCGAGGGATAAGAATACTCGGTTCTTCCATCTGACTACCCAAAAACACAAGGCTGCTAAAAGTATAGGGCATATCAATGGTACTCTTGGTAAGTTGAGTAAGGAGGAGGATATCAAAAAAGAATTATAAAGTTATTTCTTCTCTTCTCAAAGTTGACCCTGATCTCTCTAAAGAAAACCAACAGCTAATTTTGGATTCTATTCCGTGCATCATGACCAAAGTTGATAATATGTTGCTGAGTAAAATCCCGTCTACTAAAGAAATCAAAGTTGTGGTCTTCTCTTTTGAGGGAGAAAAATCCTGAGGTCCGGATGGATTCCCTCCATTTTTCTTCAAGGATTTTTGGCACATTGTGGAGAAATATATTTTGGATGCAATGAAAGAGTTCTTTGGTTCTTGCTCCCTTTTGAAGGAAGCTAACTCTAAATTTTTTTGTCCTGATTCCTAAGAGACCGGGTGCAGATAATGTTGATAGTTTCAGACCGATTATCTTGTGTAACACCTTCTATAAGATAATCTCTAAAGTCCTCATGGTTCATATCTTGAAGCTCCTCCCAAATATTATTTCCCCCAACAAAATGGGTTTGTCTCAGGCCGACAAATCCTTGATTCTATTATCTCTGTTCATGAGAATATCCACTCTCTGGAGGCCTAAAAAAAATGGGTTTCTTATGAAGGTTGATCTCTCAAAGGCCAATGATAGAAGGGATTGGAATTTCCTTTGTAAAGTTCTTTTATCCTTTGGTTTCTCGTTGAAATTTGTTGGCCTTATTCAACAACACATTTCATCTCCTTCAATATCTGTGCTGGTGAATGACTCTGCTTCTAATATGTTCTTCTCTTTTAGAGGGCTACACCAAGGGGACCCCTTATCCCCCATCCTTTTTTCTATCATGGCTGAAAGAATTGGGAAATTGTTCTCTAAATGGGTCCTGGAGGGTTTGATTCAGGGTCTCCTCCCCTCGTCCTCATGCTCCCCTAGCTCCCATGAGAAGTTTGTGGATGATACACTGCTAATGGGTTCTTCCTCGATTAAAGAAGCTAAAGCTATCAAGAAGGCTCTGGATACCTATTCCTCTGCTACATGGAAACTCATCAATTGGGAGAAAAGCTCCCTCTTTTTTGTCAACACCCCTCCTGCAAGACAATAGAGAATGATGACCATTCTTGGTTGTGTAATAGCCTCTTTTCCCTCCAGCTATTTGGGCCTCCCGTTGGGATTGAAACCTCCAGATTATTTCTAGAATGCTATTGTGGATAAGTTCAATAGAAAACTTGTTGGATGGAAAGGGACCCTCCTTAGAAATGCGGGGAAAATCCTTTTGCTCAAGAGCTCTCTACAAAATCTCCCAGTTTATGCTCTGAGCCTCTTCAAAATTCCAACAAAGATTGTTGACATTATTGAGAAATTATAGAAAAGATTCTTATGGTCGGGCACGAAGGAAAAAAATAGAATCCATCTTGTGGCTTGGGAGAATGTGTGCAAACCTATTAAACATGGGGGTCTTGGCATCAGAAAAATTAAGGATATCAATCTAGCCCTCCTAGCTAAACAAAGCTGGAGAATTTTTGGAGAAGAAAAAGGCTGGAATAAAATCCTTAAATCAAAATACCTTTTGGCTACTCCCTCTATTAAGACCTTCCTCTCCTCTCCCATCACTGTGCAGGGATCTATGATATGTAATAGTATCTTGAAGGCTAGACCTCTTGCTGCTAAAGGGGCTCGTTGGAAAGTTGGAAATGGTCAGAAAATCAACTTTTGGGATGATCCTTGGTTTAGGGATAAACCCCTCATCCAGTACCCTGATATGGCCCAATTTGCAAAAATTTTCTCTTTAAGAATTGGGTGTAAAGTTGCGGATTACTGGAAGGATAATAAATGGGTCAACCTCAGTGACATTGATCCTCAATTGAAACCTATTAAATTTGATCTAGCCCCCTAGGAGATCAAAGTTAATTGTGAAGATGAACTCATTTGGTCCCCTAATCTCAATGGTAATTTGACGATGGCTTCTTCTTATTCTTTTCTTTCCTCCCATGGAGCGGAGCCCTACTGGGCTAAGGTTTGGTATCCTTCCCTCATCCCTAAAATTAACTTTTTATTCTAGCTTTTTATTCAGGACAAAATCCTTACTACCGAGAACCTGACTAAAAGAGGCTAGATGATTCCTAATAGATGCTATCTTTGTATGAAAGATGCTAAGTCTTCTTCTCACTTGTTGCTTCAATGTCAGTTCTCAAGAGAAATCTGGAGGGTAGTGTTGCAGCATTGGAAAATCAGTTGGGTCTTCCCTAACACTACTAAAGAGTTCCTGTCACAATTGAATTCTCCCATCCCTCACCAGTTGGGAAAACTTATTCGGAAATATATAGCCCCACATGTTATATGGAGGATATGGAAAGAAAGAAATGATAGGATATTCAGAAACAAAATCCCCACTTCCTTTTTGATCGGCTCCAAAATTGTTAGAAGTATTATTGAAAATACTAAAATAGCTTGTGAAATTAAACTGAAACTCATGGAAGGGGTATTTGATAAGGATGTTATTAAGCACTGAAATTGTTCTGCTAATTTTAAGTCTACTCCCACTTCCCATGAGACAACTATCTGGAGCTCCCCTTCTCCTGGATGGTATAAAGTTAATTTTGATGGCGTTGCTAAAGGTAACCCTGACATTGCTGGATGTGGCTGCATTGTTAGAAACTCCCAATGTAGTTGTATTGCTGCTTTTTCTATCCCTATTGGATCTCAAACTAGCCATGTTGCTGAAGCTATGGCTGCTCTCTATGCTTGCAAGTTGGCAAAAAGACAAAATTTATCCAAGCTATGGTTGGAAGGTGACTCCATGAATACTATTAATTGCATTAATGGTAATCATACTTCATCTTGGAATACGAGTCACATAATCTCTTAGATTAAAATTTTTTTATCTGATTTTGATGTCACACACGTCAATCATGCATTCAGAGAATCGAATGTTGTGGCTGACAACCTGGTGAATGTGGGAGTTTATAGTGATAATTCTAGGAACTGGCAAGGTAATCAAGGATTAAATATTGAATTCCTAAATCTTATAAGGTACAACCAAATCCACCATAAACCTGGAGCTACTACTAATGATGATGAAAAAAAGGGATAGTTTATGTAGTTGCCTTAAATATGGGTCTCACACGCACGGTGGCCATTGCAATAATAATTAAATTTTTGGGAAAGATGATATCATTCCTTTTAAAAGCGGTCCATTATCATAATTTACTCACTCTTCTCTATTTTTTGTGATCTTGGCACTCATCCTGTGCGATATTCTAAAGTCTGGTCTACTAGAAAAATGGGAGGAAAATTGAAACGTGAAGAGCCCACGGTCTGTAAATGGAAAAAAGAGGCCAAGGTTTGGAATAGAATTAAGGAAGGCGAGGTCACTGATTATATGGAGAAACTCCATGGTTACGACAAGGAAAACTCCAAGGAATTTATGGATAGCTGGGATAACAGAAATGTGACAATCTATGGTAAGTCCTTATGTGTTACTGAGAAACTTATTTTTGAAATAACGTGTCTTAAAATGTAAGGGTTGAAATACTAGAGAGGTAGGTTTATGGCCAAGAATGCAGCTATAATGTATCCAAAGACCCAGGGAGAAAGATATCCTCTTGTTAAAAATCCAGGGGACTATGTCCTACATTTTCATATGAAGCTTTTCTGGGAAAAAATGGTCAAAGCTATTATGAAATATTTTATGCTTGAGGGTCGCTATACTAGGGTTTATAATTTCCACTTTATGCTTTTTAATCACTTCCTCTACAAAAGGAAAATCTCTTTCCCCTACCTTCTGCTCAAATCCCTGGGTAATAACATTATGGAAAACAAGAAGAGTGCAGAGAAACCTATTCTTCATGATGGGCTTATTCTGCTAATCTATGAGTATGCAAAATTTAAGATGTAAGCTAATACCTAGGTCACTGGCTTGAATAGGGAGAAGAAGAGTAAAAGAGCTATGGTTAATGAAAGAAACACTCCAAGAAAAAACAAGAAGGCCAAAGCTAACAATGTCTTAGCAAATTCTGCTAAGATTCTCACAGAGGAGGCTGGTATGGACACGGATAACAAAACAGAGGCTAAGGAAGAGGATGAAAAAGGTGATATGGGTGAAGTGGCTAAATTCCTCTCTAAAGAAGTAGGTATGGATATAGAGGATGATACTGATACTCAGGAGAAGGGTGTTACTGGCTCCTCTCAGGAGATGGATAGCGACAACAATATTAATATAGAGGATATGGACATGGAAGGACCTGAAGACAACAAGGCGCTGGAAGATACTAGTACTCATGGCGAGGTGTGTACTACCTCCCCAGCAAAGAAGAATAGTGAGTCCAGCCTGAAGTCTAAAGAGAAGGTTACTCCTGACAATACACCTATTCTGGTGAACTATGCTAATTCTTAGTCTAAAGAGGGTATGCTCTCCAGGGATACTTCTAAGAAGATTGAGGTAAATAAAAAAGAGGGGAATGATAAAAAAAGGAAAAGAGAACACTAGAGACAACCATGATAATGAGATAGTGAAAAGCCAAGAGCCTACAAGATTTATGCAGGTAGTTAAAGAGTAGACTAAGATGGACTATCAGTTGAATTCCTAGCTTCTTGAAGAAATAAAAGATATAAATGGTAAGTATGATGAGCTCCAGGACAGAGTGAATAAGATTGCTCTGCTGCTTTCTAAACTAGTGACCAAGGCTACTAATGAAAATGAGACCCAGGAGGAAGAAGCGGAAAAAAGGTTGCTAGAGAAGCTAGAACTAAGGATTAATGTGGTGGTTAATTTCCGTCAACAAACAACTACAATCCATATTTAGAGTATTGAAGACACTCTTAGCCGTATCATGAAAAATAACTATGAGGGCATGAAGGTGACTGACAACAATTTAAGGGTGCTGCTCTCAGTGCTGGACGAGAACACTACGCCCATTGCTGTGGATGATGATATTGCTATAGACCCTAGTGTTGTTGGCCCTGGAACTTGTACTAGAGTGAGTGCAAAAAAGGTGAAAACTGCTAGCACAAAGGAAATAAAGGATCTTAGAGAGGCTATCGACAAATATAAAATGGTGATGGTTGACTCTGCGGAGATTATGAAAAAAACAACCTAACTGTGCTATTTTTTGGGCTTGTAATATTTTTTTCGGTTTAGCCTCTTTTTGCTGGTAGTTTGTGCTGGGGGGGTTTCTATTATCTCTATCTTTTTCCCCCAGCAGTTGTTTTTTGCTTTCTTTTCCTTTTTTGTGGTGCTATTTCCTACATATCTTTCTTTCTAAATTGTACAGGGTTACGGTTCCCTTCAAAAAACTATTTTAACCTCAATTGAAAACACACAAAATTGATCACTTTCCAACATAAACATCATCACAAGTAATATCATCAGTTAAAGAAACATAACCTTTACCTCTAATCATGCAGGGAGAGCCATTTCCAAATGTAACTGTACTTTTGTGACATTGTTCCATGGTTATGAATTTATCTTTTGTAAGATAAAAAATGAGGGCGGTGTTTGAAAGTGGATTCATTTAACATAAAATAACTTACATTTGAAATATGTCATAGGGGTAAATAAGATTCTATCCTTCTATCCTTAGATATGCAAATGAAAGATCCAAATTGATTAACCCAAAAGGAAGGATCAATGCATAAATGAATCAACCATTTGGAAACAAGAATAAAGAAGGAAGATCTTAAGTACCCGTTTATTTATTTGAATGTGAAATAGATTTAGATAGATTGATAACCTTAATTGAATTGAATAGGAGAAATGTACTAACCTTGGAATATTGCAGATATGAAGAATGTTGTTTTCTGAAGCCTATGTTGAGTTTCTAGAAATTCTGAGACTGGATCTAGAATATAAACGCAAAGACGAACAAAACCCATAAATCTTTTTCTGTTCTGACATAGTTCCAATTTGTACCCTCAAGTCAATGTCACCATTGGCTAGAATTTCTGATTGCACGCTAGGGCAGAATGGACCTAAAAAGTCTCAGACTGAAATTCTATTTTCGAATCCTGGAAGTTTGCTGAAAAGGGTATCTAAAACTCTGTCCCAATCCACTGTTCCAAACCTGTACTTGCAAGAAAAAATGGTTTTTTTTTTTTTTTGGGGGCGGGGGGGGGGGGGGGGTTTCCTTTGTNTTTTTTTGGGGGCGGGGGGGGGGAGGGGTTTTCCTTAGTCAAACCCCAATTTACAAATTAACCTTGAAATCAATAATTGAAATAAATAATGCTTGCAAGTAGTAGAAGTAAATCTAATAATGAAGCTATGATATTCAAATAGATATGCAAGTGTATTTTGAATGTAAACAAGTATGTAAATATGAAAGCTTGGACTCAATTAGAAACCATGAAACTCCATGATTGTATGCTTGGAATCCACCTTGAAGGGAGAATTAATGAGTCTTGAGGATGCACAAAGGATCTTGAAGGAAGATCATGTTAGAAACACTGAGAGGGGGGGTGAATCAGTGTTTTTTACTTATCTTTGTTATAGAAAATTAAAACTTAAATAAAATAGATAAAAATTGAAGCATAACACAATAACACTTAACACATGATATGATTATGGGGAAACCTTGATCAAAGGAAAACCCCGGTGGGAATTAGTACCCACAAATGATTGTACTAGTCTTATAAACCTGTTAGAGTTCCTTTTCCCTGTTAGGAGCAGTCTTTACAATGCAAGTACAATGACCATATTAGGAGTATTTATAAAACCCTGTTAAAGGTGGTTGGCTCACTGCCAGAGCTCACTGCTCAAAAGGATGAAGGCTACAACCTTCAGATAATAGATATACACTATATCAAAAGGATGAACTGTTGTTCTAACACTATTGTCTAATTAGTTCCATTTATGTGTTGATGCTTTAATCTCTTGAAGGCTTCTACTTCATACTGATTTTCTTATATTGTTCTTTTGGATATCTTCTCTACTTATTTTCCACTCTTACACCTAATACAAAAGTGCATGTCTAGTATATATACATGCCTGGATAGATGCGACTGAAAACAAGACCTTAGTCGGCCCAAAAACAACATACACAACACTTCCAAAAAAATTGGATTAAGCATGTTTACATGAGTGTTAAAAAAACATTTACAAACATATTACAATAGGTGCATGGCCATTACAAAATAAAATATTATACGCTAATCCAAAATCTGAAGTCAGCTTCATACTCTATTTTCTGAATTGCTAGTGGCTCTTGAACTTCCTGTAACTTATCTATACTATCATATCGTACCATGTGTGTATACACTAAGCTTAATAACATATCATAAAGTTTAAGTATGGAGGCACATAGTCTGACTCGATCATACACATGTGCATTGGTGCTCTGATCAACTGCATATCTTGTATTGCTCTATTTTCTGTACTAGCCAATTTTGATCTTCAAAGTTTACTGTCAAAACTTCATATGACTTTTTTTCCATAATGACAACACAAAAATAAGTCATATTTACCCTGAGTGTCAACTTGCCAAAAATCTCCCTCTTTGTCATTAATGGCAACAAAGGAATGTGGCTAAGTTACTTAATCTTTGACTTAACAACAAAAAACCGCACATCATAATTTTGGCTATATATATCATACTCCTTATATACACTACTCCCCCTTTGACATTAATGACAAAGGTGCCAAAAATGAGGGATCTAGGTACTTACTCTGAGTACACATCTGGGTAAGCAATCTGAAGGTTCTTGATCTCTTGCTGCCAGAATGCCTTCAGTGCATCAACAGTTTGAAGATGGGCGCACAATGCATATGTGAGTTTCTCCATCTATGTCAGATCCATGTAGGGGCCTTGATCATATGTGACAATGGTTTTATCTATCTATTTGATGTTCTCATTCAATACAGCTAAGGAGGGCACAAGTGCATTTCTCACTTAGGTCTGCCTGGTCCTTATCTAGCTGATCTCTATCTTGGCTTTTTCAATCTTTTCTATCTTCCCTTGATAGATGTTGTTGTAGATATTGATGTATTGGGAGGATGTTTCAACTGCGTTCTTTATGTTTTCAACCAAGATGTCTGTTTCTTCAATCTTCTTAATGTGCTTAGAAGTGAATTTTCCTCTGACCATACAATTTTGTATCACCTTCCTGCCTTTTTCTGCTAACTCTTTCAGAATTGTTTTGACCAATCTTCAAGGAGTTTAGATCTAATTGGAAGTTATTTATTAGTTCATCTAGTCATTCCTTTTTGTACTTCTCCTCTGCAGTTTTAGTAGCTGAATCTACTAAACTTGTGAAGTTTGCTTTGAAGCAAGTCAAGATGTTGTCAACATCATCAAATGATTGAATATTCACCAATTTATTTTTTGCTGGTACTAAGTCATTCAAAATGTTCACTGACTCAAGAGAGGGTTTCTCATAACTTGTTTTTCTTTGGCTTTCTCCATGGCTAATACACTAATTTTGATCAGGTCTTCTTCTCTCCAAGCATCTAGGTTTGTTGAGTCAGGGGTCAAGCTTGACAACAATGATACTGATGGTTTTCTAGATGGAGTGAATATAGAATTTTGACTAACATCCATGAAATCAATTTTTACTGGGATCTCCATAGAGGGTGGTTCATTAGGTTCATCCTTTTTCTCATCATGTTATCCTATTGTTTCTCTTGTAGGAACTTGTTCTTGTTGCAAAGAAGTGTTATCAGTGCATACCTTCTCAGCTTCTTCAGTGCTTACAAATGCTTCCTCAAACTTATTTAAGTCATTTTCTGAGGCCGACATGGTGATTTCTAAATCATTTGTCACAATGGTTTCATCTGAATCCTTGACTATATCAGAGGGTGAAATATCTTTGGGCACTGAATCCAGTGGACCTGTCATAGGTACATTAAGAATCTCTAGTTCTTTATCCTATTTGGGAGGGATTGGAGCCACTTTAGCTATAAGCACTATTGATGGATACATGTGTCTATCCAAAAACACTTGTTCAAATGCTTTTTCAGTTTCTTTACCAACCAACTCATACTCTTTGTTCATAATGTGAAGATTTCTTGTCTTGGTTCTTAGATGAGGTTTTACCAAATCTAAAAAAATTTCTTTCTCATCATATGAGAAAATAAGGAGAAGACTTTCTAATGTTTCTTCTCTAATCCTCATATCTTCCTCTATTGCTTGTCTTTTCAATAGGTTTAATATGTTCCATACTTTGTCTGTAATGATTGTCTTGAGTTCCAAAACTGACCTTTTAAACTTGATCATATGAGAGATAATCATAGAATGTATCTCTAATTTATCTATTAATCTCTAAGTTTTGTTGATGATTAGTGACCAACACTTAGTCATTCACTTAGGCAATTTTAGTTGGCTATCACTATGGCCGAGCTAAAACTATGCAAGGCCGAGCAACATTGCCGAGCAGTATTTAGGTTGTTGAGTTGTATCATGCCTAGCCGAGTAGTATACTTAGTGCCAAGTGACAAAGATGTTAAGTGCCAAGCATAACAGTTTTTGTATAAACATCTACAATGATTCAAACTTCAAGGATAAGTGTTCAGGCCGACTTATATAAGCTTTTTGGGCCGACTTATGTATGCATTTAATATTTTCCTACGGAGTTAGTTATGCATTTAATTGTTTTATCCTATGCATGATTTGTTGTAATCATTAATTGTTATACCTTGGAGGTATGTGTATTAGATCTTGATCGTTGATCTAGATCAAACTATCAAAATTGAACAGATATATAAGATTGCTTCTAAACCCTATTTTAAAAAAAGTGTGTGTGTGGAGAGAAGTGGTTACTACATTTTGAAGTGAAATGCACAGAGGGTTATTTTGTTAAGAAGCAGAGATCAAGCAGAGTGACAACACAGTGAACAATAGAGTAAAGTTATATCAGATTGTGAGATCATAGAAGGTACTGGAAAGAGGAGATCCATCATTAGCATCTGAGTGTATAACGAAGGATCATTACTTGAAACATTCTAATCATTGTATCAGGTGAAAATCTCTTAACAGAGTGGTTCTATCAGACCTTTCTAAATCTCCTAACAGAGTGCTTACTTTATTGTAAGTTGAAATCCTTTAACAGGGTAGATTGTAATGATCTTTAGCTCTTAACTGGGCAGACCTTTAACAGGGTAGATTGCATCTTGTAATCAACTTTTGTAGCCCTAATAGGCACACTTTATTACTGTAGTAGTGGAGAATTTTGTGGGTGTCATCCCCACCCCAGTTTTACCTATTTGGGTTTGTGGGTTACCAAGTTCTTGTGTTATGAGTTATTTATTTCATGGTGTGGATGTTATTTGATATTACATTAGATTCATATATGTATGAATGTGGATCAGTTTGTTTTAAGTGTTTAAATTTGAAGATCTAATTCACCCCCCCTCTCAGTATCTCACTTTCCCATTATTGTATTTCCAACAATTGGTATCAGAGCTTAGTTCTCTAAAAGGTCATAATCAGCTTGAGAATATAGATCTTGAGATGGAGATCTACAAGATGTGTAAAGTCATTGAGAATCAAAAGATTGATATTCAACTAGCACTATAACAACTTGAGACAGCAAGACAGGAATTAAAGAAGTCCTTGACAGCAAGGAAAGATTTGGCCAAACAAATGAATGACACTCATTATCAGGAAGAGGACACCACAAATCTATTTCAGAATGGAGATTCTATTGAGAGTGATGTAGCAATAACAGATCTATTGGAAAAGAATAGTGCACTATGTGAAGAAGTCAGAAATTTGAAAAAGGAACAAGAAGCCCAATCAATAAGAATGTGTGAAGTTGTTGAACAGAAAAAGAAAGCCGAAGATGACAAGGCTATGGCAGAAGAAGATAAAAGAATGATGACTATCAGACTTGATGAAAGAACACATGATGTACAAACAATGACAGTCAATCAAGTTGACATGGAAAATCAATTCCTACTTGTGAATTAGGAGATTAGTAGGAAAGACTTGGAGATTTTAAATCTTAGATATGAGAATAGTCAGTTGAAAGATGAATTGAGATCTGAGAAAGAACTTAACAACATAGTGAATGATCCCAATGCAGCTATGAGCTACTTTGAATAATTGGTAGAAGCATCAAGAAGACCTAAAGATTCTTCTAGATTAGGTCACACTGAACAACATACAACCACTGAAGAAGGAGAATCATCTAAGACAGGTGAAAGAAGGTATGCAAAGCCAAGAAATAACAAACCTATTTACCACCACTGTGGGAAACCAGGTCATACAACAAACATTTGCCAAATAAAAAATGGTAAGTCCAATCCTAAAACTAACTTTAATGGTTACTGCTTTAACTGTAATAAGTTTGGACATCAAGCACGTGAATGTAAGACAAAGGCAAGCAATGCACCTTCCACACATAGACTCAATGGTAATTGCTATAACTCTCATAAATATGTTTATAGAGCACAAGATTGTAGATCTAAAGGTAAACAACAATGGACATCAAAGGCACAAGAGAAATCACCAAGAAAAGGCAATACTTACAAGTGGGATTACAACACATGGCATAGTTATCATTATTGTGGTGAATATGGACATGTTCTAGAAAATTGCATAAGGACACATTTTAGAGGAAAGTCTAAAAGTCGGATGAATGGAAGCCTAGTTTGTCACAGTTGTCTGAAAATTGGTCATACAAGGAAAGATTGTAAGACTAGGGTACCTGCTCCTACTATTGATCAGATTAGAGCACATATGAACCAGACATGGGTTAAGAAGTCTGAACCATGCAGCAGTGAAGCTAGTACAACCGAGGTCACCCAATCCAATGGATTAGGTGATCACATCATCTCCAACTAAGCAAAAGAGGTATGTAAGAAACTGCATCTAAAAATCTTATCTTACATTAGTTCCTAACATGAAATATGCCAAAGTCCATATTTGCATATGTTAAGAAGCACCAGGACACATTTTGAAGATAACTACCGAGAAGAGCCAATTGCACTATAGGTGCCGAGCACCAATTGTTGACACTAAGGCCGAGTTCTTTAGTGTGTGCCGAGTTTGTTGGCCAAGTAAGTTCTGTGATGGCCGAGTGGGATGCAAGTTGTGTTAGAAATCCAACGACAGCTGGCTTGCACTAACTCAATGGGTAGAACATTTATTGCTTACCTACCTTGACCCTTCAAAATATATAAAGGATGAACTGTTCATTCTTTATTTTTACCTTGAAATTTTCACTGTTTACAGAGCGATTGAAGTAATTACAGAATTGATCTTAACAAAGTTAGCATTGAATATTTTTCCAGCATGTTGTCGGCAATCCTAAGGTGAATAGTACAAAGTGCTACTTGCCAAGGTACTCTATTCTTCATCTTTCAAACCCTAATTTCAAGATTATGGCTGCAAGTTCTTCCGCACCATATAAAAGTATGGAGGGAGAACAAGAGAAAATTCAGTTAGTACAGAGTGATGAATGTGCACCTCTTAACTTTTGAGCCATTCCTAAAAGTGCAATTCAGAGTAATTTGACCGGAGCTCTCTCATCCATTCCACCAAAGGTACTTATGATCAACGATGTAAGATTGTGTTACATGGTTAAGATTGGTGAAGTAGGTGAAAGTGAATTGAGGAAATCCTACAACAAACTATGTGTCGATGGAGTTCTAAAGGGAGAATTCAAACATTTAGCAGACAAAGGGTTAACTCGTGCCCTAGATTTTCCACAAGGTTTCAAAGATGAATGTATTAAGGTTATTCTTAGCTGAGTTCATGATATGTGTATGTGGTTAGATAATGGACCAGTCAAGATAACCAAGAACATGATTCATTGAGTGATTGGATATCCTGTAGTGAATGAAAAATAGACAATGAGAGATAATAACAAAGAGGAAATTACACTGAACACTGGAGCCATATGGAACAACAGAGGTATGACTATCTCTACAATTAAAGACCTAGAACTTGATTTTGGAGTAAGATTAATAGCACATAAGTTCTATCAGTCAAGTAGACTGGATGGTGTTCCTTGTATAGCCGTTGACCAGGCATGGAAAATTGTTAAGAAGAATCATACATATGATCTTGCCGAGCTACAATAGACACAATTAGTTGAGAACCTAGCATCAATCAGAAAGGCTAAGAGCTCATCATGTAAGTTTGGTTCCTTACTAGTCTGTATATTTTTATACATTCAGGATACATTTCCTACATTGGGAAATATTGTTTGGAAAAAGGATAGACCCATTACAGTCTAGATTAGTGAATGTATTGAGAAATTAGGAAGTAATTTCAATAGCATTGTGGGGAGCTATTTTGTGTAATTTAAGAAGAGAATGAGATTAAGAACTAGGATTCCTAGATCACTAGTGGAGAAGCACTATGAAGAAATTTGTTTTCTAGTTGATACGGATAACATATTTATCCAGGTTGTGACACCGAGGGTAACATGTTTAGAACCATTTCCCTATAAAATTAACATTGATGAAGCATCAGAAGCCATCATTGCACTCCTAGCTGAGGCAATTGATACTACAATAGAAAGGTTTGGTAATTTTGATGAAGCTAAATTAAAAGTTTCAAGAGGTTTAAAGGAGGGAACCATGGAGAGGAAAAGGAAGAATATTGTGAAAAATCTAAAGAAAATGGTTGGTTTAGGAAGTGATGAAGAACCTGAGGATGCACCTTTAGGCCTATCTACAGGACAAGGTGAGGATATATCTACAGAAGAGGAAATTAGTACAACTGAGGAGATCACTAAGAAAGCTAAGGGTAAGAAACCATCAATTGTCATAGTAACCAAGCCGAGCAAAACTAAATCTAAGGTTAAACATCCTGTAGCTAATTGTCCAAGGACTAGAGCATCTACTATTACTTCTCTAGTAGTACAAACAAAAGTGTATGGAAAGAAGTAGGTTGGAGAAATCAGTTCTGGAAAGACAACTAAGATTGCTCCTAAGGCTGAGCCGAGTAAACCAACAAAGAGACCAAGGAGGAGACTAGAATTGGGGATAGATAGTGATGATGAAAAACCTAAGATTGATGAACCCAGCAACATACCTACAATGCAATTCAAGAAACTAGCTAGCATTGATAAGGTATGTGACAATTTGAGGAATTCAGCAGGATTAGCTACTTTCAAGTTCATTAAGTATGAGAAATTGAATAATGTGGATAAGCACAAAGTTTAGGAAGCACTCTTAGATATGATGAGTACTTTCAA
>MU223739.1:4526993-4556075 GCA_018584345.1 Thuja plicata
GTATGATACATCAGTATAGAATAGGTACACTTGTATATATTTTTGAAGGCATGTAAACTTTTTGTATGTATAATTCTGAGTATATTCCTAGGGGGAGTACTTAGTATACTTAGGCAACATTTTGATGAAATGAACTGAAGTAATGATAAGTGTGTTTTTGCCACTAATATCAAAGGGGGAGATTGTTAATCTCTAAGTTCTGTTGATGATTAGTGACCAACACTTAGTCATTCACTTAGGTAGTTTTAGTTGGCTATTACTGTGGCCGAGCTAAAACTATGCAAGGTCGAGCAACATTGTCGAGCAGTAATCAGGTTGCCGAGTTGTATCATGCCAAGCCAAGTAGGATACTTAGTGCCGAGCGATAGAGATGTTAAGTGCCGAGCAGAACAATTTTTGTATACATGTCTGGAATGATTCAAGCTTCAAGGATAAGTGTTCAAGCCGACTTATATAAAATTTTTGGGCCGACTTATGTATGCATTTAATATTTTCCTATGGAGTCAGTTATGCATTTAATTGTTTTATCCCATGCATGATCTGTTGTAATCATTAATTGTTATACCTTGGAGGTATGGGTATTAGATCTTGATCGTTGATCTAGATCTCGCTATCAGAATTGAATAGATATATAAGATTACTTCTAAACCCTATTTTAAAAAAAGTGTGTGTGTGGAGAGAAGTGGTTACTTCATTTTGAAGTGAAATGCACAGAGGGTTTTTTTGTTAAGAAGCAGAGATCAAGTAGAGTGAAAACACAATGAACAACAGAGTAAAGTTATATCAGATTGTGAGATCATAGAAGGTACTGGAAAGAGGAGATTTGTCATTAGCATCTGAGTGCATAACAAAGGATCATTACTTGAAACATTCTAATCATTGTATCAGGTGAAAATATCTTAACAGAGTGGTTCTAACAGACCTTTCTAAATCTCCTAACAAAGTGCTTACTTTATTGTAAGTTGAAATCTTTTAACATGGTAGATTGTAATGATCTTTAGCTCTTAACCGGGCAGACCTTTAACAGGGTAGATTGCATCTTGTAATCAACTTTTGTAGCCCTAACAGGCACACTTTATTACTGTAGTAGTGGAGAATTTTGTGGGTGTCATCCCCACCCCAGTTTTACCTATTTGGGTTTGTGGGTTACCAAGTTCTTGTGTTATGAGCTATTTATTTCATGGTGTGGATGTTATTTGATATTACATTAGATTCATATATGTATGAATGTGGATCATTGTGTTTTAAGTGTTTAAATTTTAAGATCTGATTCACCCCCCTCTCAGTATCTTGCTTTCCCATTATTGTATTTCCAACATTATCTATCTCTTGGTACTTGTCATAAAAATTTGAAATTGAATCTAGTCTTCCTTCATTAATGATTCTATTTCTTGAGATTGTCAGACTAGGTCTAAATCCTACCCCAGGAGGGTCTTGAGTGTTCTTTACCTTGCTCCTTGTTGTCCTTGAGGATAGCTGACCTGTGGGAACTTGCTTCCTTCTTCTGCTCATCTTGCTTGGTACTGAAGGTGGAGAGGATTCCAAGTCAATAGTAGTAGAAGGCACAAATGTACCTTCATCAGACTTCTTTTTCTTCTTGTGGATGTCATCTGATTTCTCTATCTTGACTTCTGCAGGTGTTTTTTTAAGCTCGCTTGCAATTTTAGCTTCCCTAGCTTTATCTAGGTCTTCTTGTGTGACGCCATGAACTTTTAGGATGTTTGATGTAATCCTTGATGCCTTCCTCTTATTATCTGCATTGTATAAGACAAAATCAACTTGATTTGTCTTCTCTCTATATGTGCCCCATCTTGGCTCTTTTGGATCTTTAGGCACAAAAAAAAGAACTTGTGCATATCCTTCTAAAACATGTTCTTCTACTTCATAACCAAGCGGATGAATCCATTTGGTTCTAGGCTCAACTGCTTCCATGCAAGTATAGTCAGTTTCCACCATGAAGCATATGGTGTCTTTGTATTTCTCAACTATCTTCTCTGATATTCTGAACCTCTTCTACATCTTGATCCTAAATGTCTTGATCTCCATATCCATAAAGTCCTTTACACCGCTTTCAGATGTAGCCTTTAATGAAATTTGAGACATAGTAGGTTTACTCATGTCTAGGTAAATATTAGAGACTTTACCAACAATGTGGAAGTATAGGTAGCTAATCAAAGAGCCAAATCTGAATATTTTTCTCTTCTCATGCTTGATAGCTCAAATTTTCTCAATCAGTTGTGCGCGCAATATCTCACAGAAATTATATTGTGTGTTATCTCTTGCCATCCTTATTGCTGCTAGCACTATAGCTGTGGACACACTATTTAGTCTACTTGCATGCTGAAACTTATAACCAAGTATCATGGCAAGGAGTTTGATGTCTTCTTTCATAATGGGATCAACAGTCATCCCGCGCCTATCACTTCTGGATAAGCATGCCTGCTAAACCTATTTCTTTACATCCTTTCTGTAGGAAGAATAGGTACAACCTTAGAGAGTTTGGTCATCTCATGAATGAGGTCAATAGTGATACAGACAAGAATTTCACTAATCCAAAACAGATAATCATGAATCCTACTAATTAGAATTTTGACCCATTTTGGTTCATAAAACTCATGCGCATTTGTATACTAAAAAATAGGGTTATTAGTGAGATGCGAGTATTCATCCTTGAATGAATAATCCAGTTTCATCATTGATGCCATGAGGGTTGTTATGTTGCTATCACCCATAGTTTCCTTCTTACAATAGATGTAAGCGTGAATGTCCTCTACATGCACGACTCCTAACAGAGTCTTGGAGAATGCCCCTTCTACATCATCTAGCACAGACTTGAATGTATTCTTCTTAAACACATATCTCTTTTTCTCAGAGATGTCAAACACTATAGGAGTAGCCATTACTTACTTGTAGCTTTGTTATGTAGGGTTTCTCAGAGATTTTGAAATGACGCACCTGCTAGGGTTCCATTTCAACTTCAATTCGCCTTGATAACCAACCAATGGTTATCTATTGATGCTTTGATGCTAAATTATCCTCTGCTCTCTAGATGCTCAATCTCGAATGCAAGGTGAGGATATAAGATCCTTTATTGAATTATATAAAAGTTACTGCATTTAATGCTTGATGTCATAATGTGGTTTACACTGTGAATTTCAATCTTTGTTCTTGTCAAAGTAAAAGCTATGCGCCTATGCATACTTCCTCAATTCGTCACCAAATACATGAATCCATAGGCGCATACTCAGAGGTGAGTATACCAGCCATGCAGGGGTTTAGAGCTAGAATAGCTCCCCATAAGACCAAGAAGGTCAACTTAACCAGAAGTAGAAGGTGCGTCCACTAAGGATGCATTTACTACTTTGTTCTCATCATTATCTTTCTTTACTTCAACCCAAATTTTACCTGAATCTTCTGTAGCTTTTACAAACTTGACTTCTCCAGATTTTTTAATTAATGATTCTTTAGGCTTTTTTTTGTTTTTGAGTTCTTGACCTTCAAAACCTTGAGATATGTCTTGCTTTATTACATGAGTGACAAATGATTGGAGGTCTATTGATATTGTTTATGATGCTACACTTCTTGGCTGTGTGTCCATTATAATTACATATATGACATGTAATGTTCTGATAGTTTCTCTGAGGTTGATTTCTCTAATTGTATTGAGTCATATTTCTTTGGTTCTGCTGTGACTAATTTATTTGACATGTTCTGCAATGTATAGCCCTGTGACGAAATTTATTACATGAGTAACAACAGCCATTGAAAGTTATTACCTCTTTACAATCTCTTTCCAAGTGTCCATGCTTGTTACAAGCATAACAAGTTTGGTTAACTAGCTTGTGTTCATCTTTAGGAGGTTCTGTATTACCCTCTGCAAGATTCTCAATTTTCTTTGCTTCTGTAGATTCTTCTTGTGCTTTCTTTCTTTCTTTGATTTCATTGATTTAAATTTGAGCTACACTATATCCAACACCAATAGTATAACCTCTTAGCTTTTGTGCATAAAGTTGTGATTGAATTAGATCAGAACTTGTGTGTAGTTTCTCAATTTTATCTTTTGCTTCTGTTAGTTTAGATTCTATCTTTTTCTTGATGTTTTCCAACTCCAAGATCTTCATATTTTCTTGCATAAGTTCTTCATCTAGTTATTTTCTTTCTTTGGTATTTTATTCAATATCAGTTAGGCTATCAGTATGTTGTTCATTCAGATCTTCAATCTTGTCCTTCAGAGACATGTTTTCTTCATTCAGCTCTTTGACCATTTTTCCCAAATCATTTGTAGAGCAATCTTTCAGATCTTTCCTTAATTTTTTGATAAGCATTTGGGAGCCATCAAATTTTAGTTTAAGTTCTTCATTTTATTTTTCAGATCTATCAAGATCATCAAGGGTTGCTTCAAGATTCTTTTTCAGATGTTTCTCTGCTGCTGAATCCATGATCTCCTCAAGTGGTTAAATTTTCTTTTAGAGGACCAGAGCTCTGATACCAATTGTTAGAAACAATGGGGGGGTGAATCAGTGTTTGGCACTTATCTTTGTTACAACAAAGTAAAACTTAAATCAAATAGATAAAAATTGAAGCATAACACAATAACACTTAACACATGATATGATTACGAGGAAACCTTGATCAGAGGAAAACCCCGGTGGGAATTAGTACCCAAAAATGATTGTACTAGTCTTATGAACCTGTTAGAGTTCCTTTTCCCTGTTAGGAGTAGTATTTACAATGTAGGTACAATGACCCTATTAGGAGTCTTTACAAAACCATGTTAAAGGTGGTTGGCTTACTACTAGAGCTCACTGCTCAAAAGGATGAAGGCTACAACCTTCAGATAATAGATATACACTATATCAAAAGGATGAACTGATGTTCTGACACTGTTGTCTGGTCAGTTCCATTTATGCTTTGATGATTTAATCTCTTGAACACTTCTACTTCATAATAATTTTCCCATATTGTTCTTCTGGATATCTTCTCTGCTTATTTTCCACTCTTGCACCTAATACAAAAGTGCATGTCTAGTATATATACATGCCTGAATAGACGCGACCGAAAACAAGACCTTAGTCAGCCCAAAAACAACATACACAATGCTTCCAAACAAATTGGCTTAAGCGTGTTTACATGAGTGTTAAAGACACATTTACAAACATATTACAATAGGCACATCAACATTACAAAATAAAATATTATACGCTAATCTAAAATCTGAAGTCGGCTTCATACTCTATTTTCTGAACTGCTATTGGCTCTTGAACTTCCTGTAAATTATTTGTACTATCACATTGTACCATGCATGTATAGAATAAGCCTAATAACATATCATAAAACTTAATTATGGAGGCGCATAGTCTGTCTCGATCGTACGCACGTGCACTGGTGCTCTAATCAACTGCATATCCTGTACTGCTCTATTTTCTATTCTTAGCCAATTTTGATCTTCAAAGTTTACTGTCAAAACTTCATATGACTTTTTTGCCATAATGAAAACACAAAAATAATTCATATTTACCCTGAGTGTCAACTTGCCAACAAATCTCTCCACCATGATGGATAGATCTAGGGTTTGAATGATTAATCTTGAATGCTTGAACCAAATCCCTTCAAAGGCTTGGAAGCTTGAATCCTTGATCTTCAATGGAGAACTTGAATTCTTGAGAGGAATAATTGAACACTTTGAAAGCTTGAAAACATGTAAAACAGTGGGTGCTTGAACTTTTTTCTTGATGACTTCTTTCTTGATTTCACTTAGTTGATGGATCTTGTGGTTTTTCACTTAGAGAGACTTAGTGATTAATGGTTAGAGAAAATGAGAGGAGAAAGCTTCCTTTTATATGAAACTAGGGCACAATCTTCTAGAGAGGCCTACATAGGAGAATTAAATTCTAATTAAACCCATTCCCCTAGAAGAGGAACTATATTAAATATAATTTAAGAATCGTTGCTTCGGAACATAAAACAACCGACCCGAAAGCGGGAAAATGAATTTTTGATGCCCTCCCGCAGCCGACAGACTTCCAAATTTGAAAGGGGGACCCAAGTCAAGGTCGAGGTCATCCTCGACCTAGGTCAAGGTCAAGTTTGACCTTGACCTAGGGAGTTAAGACCCCTGGAAAACATGCTATTTGGGATGGGAGGTGTTTGGAGAGGCCCAATCAGGGTCCTAAACAGACACAAAAGTGAGAGAGAATGCATAAATGAGGGGACAATGTGATGGTGGTAATAAAATCCCCTAAGGAGGGATAAACATTCTTAACATGGAAGTGCTTCCATTTTAAGACGACACATTAAACCCCCACTTTAGCGGGAGTATAGAAATCGAACATACTCATGGTAAAGTTAGAAGAAAGACTGGTGGATCGCAACGAGGTAGAAAATCACTAAGTCAAGGAAATGAGCCCCCAGACCCAGGATTCTAACTCAACATACATGCATAAAGATATGGAAGTAAAGATAAATTAATCATAGAAAACATACATGATTACTTAAGTTAGACAAGAGCAACACTACATATAACATAGCTTCATGATCTAATCCTACTAGCATGAAAGCGAAAGAGAGAAAAGAGAAAGTGATTACCTCGCCTAGTAAGATGTCCACCTTACCATGAATCACCAAGGAGGGAGAGCCCAATAGGTTCACCCATAAATTGTGCTTTGTATTGTAATGCGTCTTCTAACGGATTTTGAAATATCCATAGATCCACATTCTTGTATCACTATGGAAAATGTATAAAATGCGCGTGTTTTCAGGATTTAGCAACTTATGTCTGTTACCTTCCAAGGATTTAGCATATTGTAAAATTTAAAATGTGTATCTCTTCAGGATTTAGAAACTTATGTGCGTTACCTTCCAAGGATTTAGCAAAACATAAATAAATAATAAAAATGCGCGTCTCTTCAGGATTTATCAACTTATGTGTGTTACCTTCCGAGGATTTAGCATCTTTGTAACATATAGTATAAGGGAGACCCTATATATTCCCCCCTCCTTATCATGACTACCCACTAGGCAGGATAAGGAAGAGAAAGAGGATACCTACTTCACAAAGTAAGGAGATATCCAACTTAACAATATGCACTATATCCTTAGCAAAGAGTATTGACCCTTACCTCTAAGAACATAGATATCATGAAATGGATATGTCACATATGGAAAAAAGGATCCTCAAAGAGGAAGAGATCTTATCATCAAGACCCCCATTGTAGAGGAGTGCTTAAGATAAAATGTCATCTTCCAAAGAAAAGAGGGACCAAAGATTCACTCATCTAGCTCCCTGCAATGAAGAGGAAGAGGAATCTCGGAATGAAGGAGAACTCTAACCCAAAGAAAAGGAAAGAGTTTATATAGAACATAATTTGCAAAATAAAGAAGAGGTGATGACCTAGGACAATCACCTCCCATATAAGAGGGCGTCCATAGTCAAAACAAAAATCTTTATAAGGAAATAATTTTGTATGATAAATAAATGTCACTAAGCTAAGGAAAGTAGATCCTTAGATAGAGGAAGAAGGAAAAGTACCTTGCCCCCAGGGATGAAAGAAAAAGATATATCAAATTATATCAATAGATGTTGTAGCAAAAGAGATATCTTTACAAAACAAAATTTCCTAGAAAAGATATCATGAATGATTATGAGTGAATGAAGTATGTATAATAATAATAATAAAAAGGATAACATATAGAAAGAATAACCAATTAAAATAAAAACAAAATACATGCTAAGAGAAAAATGGATCCTAGAAGACTGGAATAAAATACCCCTTTCCCCCCAGTTAAGAACAAGAGGAGAAACATGATCTAACTTATAGAAGAATGAGGGGAATGCCCTATATCAAAATTATGAAGAAATTGTAATACTGCACGGGAATGAGATATAATTCCCAAGGCAGCTCTTTCTCTAACATATAGCTTGAAATGCACACAATCAGCAAGTAAATGTTTATTACTATAATGAAAAGGACATATGTATTTAGAGAGAGCATTTTTCAGAATAGGTTTAAAGATTTCTTTCTTAGAATTCATTAATTGGACATACACTTTCTTAGCCACATCTTGAGGAGTATCAAGGTGATCTAAAGAAGATGTTGGAAGAAGAACATGAAGAGGAGAAGGATAGTTAAGATCCACTAATTTAATTGGAGGAGGTGGGAAACCTATAACATGCATATCTTGTTTAGGAGATGAATGAATCGGGTTTTTAATGCCTTGTTCATTGATACCAATCCCTAAACCTTTATAGCCTTTTTTATCCACCATAGTATATTTGGTAGTGTACCTATTTTGCAAGGATTTGATAGGAGGAGATTGATTATGGTGTTCATGAGAAAATTTTGTGTATGGTGGAATGATAGGATTAGAAGAGGTTTCCTTGTTTTTCCCTTTAACATCATCATGGATTTGATAGGGAGGGGAAGGTAAATGAAAGAATTCTCAAACATCATTATCATGAACCCTAGCTTGGGCCCCATCATAAATGTGGGAAGAACTAGGGATTGAAGATGGAGAAATAGAAATAGGAATATTTGGAATTGGATTAGGATTGATAGGATTAAGATTAGGAAGATTAGGATCTAGATTAGTCATGATAGGATTAGGAAGATTATTATGTGGCGTATCATCTACCCAATTCTTCACATAATCCAAAAGAATAATAAGTCCACTTCACAAATCCTTGATGAAAGTTATGAAAGTAGGAAGACTAGTATTAGTTAATCTCAAAATAGCATAAGCAAGTGAAACATGAAGATTAAAAAACATAATGAAATGGATGATACTTTCATAAACATCATAAGTACTATAGAGAGATGCTAAAAGAAGCATAATGAGAAAAATAGCCATACCCCAAAGCATCTTAAAGATCTTCACACTGAATGAAACACAAGAAATGTGTTTTTATATTTTTATGATTATGTAGATTTTTTTTTGTATTTTGAAATGCAAGAGCATAAAAGAAAATTAATTTAATATGCAAGATCGAGTCTCTAAGAAAAAGAGGCAAAGCATCTAACACCAAAAAGAAAGAGTTGTCTATCGAGGGTTCACCAAAATGTAAGATAAAAAATGAGGATGGGGTTTGAAAGTGGATTCATTTAACATAAAATACCTTACATTAGAAATATTTCATGGGGGTAAATAAGATGCTATCCTTCTATCCTTATATATGCAAATGAAAGATCCAAATTGATTAACACAAAAGGAAGGATCAATGCATAAATGAATCAACCATTTGGAAACAAGAATAAAGGAGGAAGATCTTAAGTTCCTATTTATTTATTTGAATGTGAAATAGATTTAGATAGATTGATAAACTAAATTGAATTGAATAGGATAAATGTACTAACCTTGGAATATTGTAGATATGAAGAATGCTATTTTCTGAAGGTTGTGTTGAGTTTCTGGAAAATCTAAGACCGGATCTAGAATAGAAACACAAAGATGAACAAAACCCAGAAATATTTTTCTATTCTAACAAAGTTCCAATTTGTACCCTCAATTCAATGTCACCATTGGCCAGAATTTCCGATTGCACCCTAGGGCAGAATCGACCTAAAACGTCTTAGAATAAAATTCCATTTTTGGTTCCCAAAAGTTTGCCGAAAAGGGTATCTGAATCTCTGTCTCGATCTGTTGTTGCGATCCTGTACCTACAATAAAAAATGGTTTATTTGTTGGGGGGAGGGGTTTGCCTTAGTCAAACCTCGAATTAGGAATTAACATTGAAATCAATAATTGAAATAAAGAATGCTTGCAAGTAGTAGAATTAAACCTAATAATGAAGCTATAACATTCAAATAGATATGCAAGTGTATTTTGAATGTAAACAAGTATGTAAATATGAAATCTTGGACTCAATTAGAAACCATAAACCTCCATGATTGTATGCATAGAATCCACCTTGAAGGGATAATTAATGAGTCTTGAGGATGCACAAAGTATCTTTAAGGAAGATCACACCGCCATGATGGATAGATCTAGGGTTTGAATGATCAATCTTGAATGCTTGAACCAAATCCCTTCAAAGGCTTGAAAGCTTGAATCCTTGATCTTCAATGGAGAACTTGAATGCTTGAGAGGAAGACTTGAACACTTTGAAAGCTTGAAAACATATAGAACAATGGGTGCTTGAACTTTTTTCTTGATGAATTCTTGCTTGATTTCACTTAGTTGATGGATCTTGTGGTTTTTCACTTAGAGAGACTTAGTGCTTAATGGTTAGAGAAAATGAGAGGTGAACGCTTCCTTTTATACAAAACTAGGGCACAATATTCTAGAGAGGCCAAAATAGGAGAATTAAATTCTAATTAAACCCATGCCCCTATAAGAGGACCTATATTAAATATAATTTAAGAATCGTTTCTTCGGAACCCAAAATAGCCGACCCAAACGTGGGAAAATGAAATTTTTATGACCTTCGGCAGCTGACAGACTTCCAAATTTGAAAGGGGGACCCAGGTCAAGGTCGAGGTCATCCTTGACCTAGGTCAAGTTAAAGGTTGACCTTGATCAAGGGAGTCAGGACTCCTGGAAAACATGCCAGTTGGGATGGGAGGTGTCTAGAGAGGCCCAATCAGGGTCCTAAACAGACACAGAAGTGAGAGAGAATGCATAAATGAGGGGACAATGTGATGGTGGTAAAAAAATTACCCTAAGGAGGGCTAAACATTCTTAACATGGAAGTGATTCCATTTTAAGATGATACATTAAGCCCCCACTTTAGCGGGAGTATGAAAATCGAACATACTCATGGTAAAGTTAGAAGAAAGACTCTGGTGGATCGCAATGAGGTAGAGCATCACTAAGTCAAGGACATGAGTCCCTAGAACCATGATTCTAACTCAACATACATGCATAAAGATATGGAAGTAAAGAGAAATTAATCATAGAAAACATACATGATTACATAAGACAAGAGCAACACTACAAATAACATATCTTCATGATCTAATCCTACTAGCATGAAAGTGAAAGAGAGAAAAGAGAAAGTGATTACCTCACCAAGTAAGATTTCCACCTTACCATAAATCACCAAGGAGGGAGATCCAAATAGGTTCACCCATAAACTGTGCTTTGTCATTGTAATGCGTCTTTTGACGGCTTTTGAAATATCCATAGATCCACATTCTTGGATCACTATGGAAAATGTATAAAATGCGTGTCTTTTCAAGATTTAGCAACTTATGTATGTTACCATCCAAGGATTTAGCATATTTTAAAATTTAAAATGCGCATCTCTTTAGGATTTAGCAACTTATGTGCATTACCTTCCAAGGATTTAGCAAAAAATAAATAAATAATAAAAATGTGTGTCTCTTCAGGATTTAGCAACTTATGTGCGTTACCTTCTGGGGATTTAGCATGTTTGTAAAATGTAAAATAATATAAAATATAGTATAAGGGAGACCCTATATATGCCCCCCTCCTTATCATGACTACCCGCTAGGCAGGATAAGGAAGAGAAAGAGGATACCTACTTCACAAAGTAAGGAGATATCCAACTTAACAATATACACTATATCCTTAGCAAAGAGTATTGACCCTTACCTCTAAGAACATAGATATCATGAAATGGATATGTCAGCTATGGAAAAAAGGATCCTCAAAGAGGAAGAGATCTTATCATCAAGACCCCCACTGTAGAGGAGTGCTTAAGATAAAATGTCAACTTCCAAAGAAAAGAGGGACCAAAGATTCACTCATCTAGCTTCCTGCGATGAAGAGGAAGAGGAATCTCAGAATGAAGGAGAACTCTAACCCAAAGCAAAGGAAAGAGTTTATATAGAACATAATTTGCAAAAAAAAGAAGAGGTGATGACCTAGGACAATCACATCCCATATAAGAGGGTGTCCATAGTCAAAACATAAATCTTTATAAGGAAATAATGTTGTATGATAAACAAATGTCACTAAGCTAAGGAAAGTAGATCCTTAGATAGAGGAAGAAGGAAAAGTACCTTGCCCACATGGATGAAAGAAAAGGATATATCAAATTATATCAATAGATGTTGTAGCAAAAGAGATATCTTTACCAAACAAAATGTCCTAGAAAATATATCATGAATGATTATGAGCAAATGAAGTATGTATAATAATAATAAAAAGGATAGCATATAGAAAGAATAACCAATTAAACTCAAAACAAAATACATGCTAAGAGAACAATGGATCCTAGAAGACTAGAATAAAATACCTCTTTCCCCCCAATTAAGAACAAGAGGAGAAACATGATCTAACTTATAGAAGAACGAGGGGAATGCCCTATATCAAAATTAGGAAGAAATTGTAATACTGCACATGAATGAGATATAATTCCCAAGGAAGCTCTTTCTCTAACATATAGCTTGAAATGCACATAATTAGAAATTAAATGTTTATTACTATAATGAAAAGGACATCTGTATTTAGAGAGAGCATTTTTTGGAATAGGTTTAAAGATTTCTTTCTTAGAATTCATTAATTGGACATACACTTTCTTAGCCACATCTTGAGGAGTATCAGGGTGATCTGAAGAAGGTGTTGGAAGAAGAACATGAAGAGGAGAATGATGGTTAAGATCCACTACCTTAATTGGAGGAGGTGGGAAACTTATACCATGCATATCTTGTTTAGGAGATTAATTAATCAGGTTTTTAATACCTTGTTCATTGATACCAAGCCCTAAACCTTTATAGCCTTGTTTATCCACCAAAGTATATCCGGTAGTGTACCTATTTTGCAAAGATTCGATAGGAGGAGATTGATTATGGTGTTCATGAGAAAATGTTGTGTATGGTGGAATGATAGGATTAGAAGAGGCTTCCTTGTTTTTCCCTTTAACATCATCATGGATTTGATAGGCAGGAGAAGGTAAATGAAAGAATTCTCAAACATCATTATCATGAACCCTAGCTTGGGCCCCATCATAAATGTGGGAAGAACTAGGGATTGAAGATGGAGAAATAGAAATAGGAATATTTGGAATTGGATTAGGATTAGGAAGATTAGGAGCTAGATTATCCATGATAGGATTAGAAAGATTAGTTGGTGGGGTATCATCTACCCAATTCTTCACATAATCCAAAAGAATAATAAGTCCACTTCACAAATCCTTTATGAAAGTTTTGAAATTAGGAAGACTAGTATTAGTTAATCTCAAATAGCATAAGAAAGTGAAACATGAAGATTAACAAACATAATGAAATGGATGATACTTTCATAAATATCATAAGTACTATAGAGAGATGCTAAAAGAAGCATAATGAGAAAAATATCCATATCCCAAAGCATCTTAAAGATCTTCATAGTGAATGAAATGCAAGAAGTGTGTTTTTATATTTTTATGATTATGTAGATTTTTTTTTTTGTATTTTGAAATGCAAGAACATAAAAGAAAATTAATTTAATATGAAAGATCAAGTCTCTAAGAAAAAGAGGCAAAGCATCTAACACCAAAAAGAAAGAGTTGTCTATCGAAGGTTCACCAAAATGTAAGATAAAAAATGAGGGTGGGGTTTGAAAGTAGATTCATTTAACATAAAATACCTGACATTTGAAATATGTCATGGGGGTAAATAAGATGCTATCCTTCTATCCTTAGATATGCAAATGAAAGATCCAAATTGATTAACCCAAAAGGAAGGATTAATGCATTAATGAATCAACCATTTGGAAACAAGAATAAATGAGGAAGATCTTAAGTACCCGTTTATTTATTTGAATGTGAAATATATTTAGATAGATTGATAACCTTAATTGAATTGAATAGGAGAAATGTACTAACCTTAGAATATTGCAAATCTGAATAATGCTATTTTCTGAAGCCTTTGTTGAGTTTCTAGAAAATTTGAGACTGGATCTGTAATAGAATCGCAGAGACGAACAAAACCCAGAAATATTTTTCTGTTCTGACATAGTTTCGATTGGTACCCTCAAGTCAGTGTCACCATTGGCCAGAATTTTTGATTGCACCCTAGGGCAGAATCGACCTAAAAAGTGTCAGACTAAAATTCTATTTTTGGATCCTGGAAGTTTGCTGAAAAGGGTATCTGAATCTCTATCTCAATCCGTTGTTTCAAACCTGTACCTACGAGAAAAAATGGTTTATTTTTTGGGGGGAGGGGTTTGCCTTAGTCAAAACCCAATTTAGGAATTAACCTTGAAATCAATAATTGAAATAAAGAATGCTTGCAAGTAATAGAAGTAAATCTAATAATGAAGCTATGATATTCAAATAGATATGCAAGTGTATTTTGAATGTAAACAAGTATGTAAATATAAATTCTTGGACTCAATTAGAAACCATAAACCTCCATGATTGTATGCTTGGAATCCACCTTGAAGGGAGAATGAATGAGTCTTGAGGATGCACAAAGGATCCTGAAGGAAGATCACTCCACCATGATGGATGGAGCTAGGGTTTTAATGATGAATCTTGAATTCTTGAACCAAATCCCTTCAAAGGATTGAAAGCTTGAATCCAGGATCTTCAATGGAGAACTTGAATGCTTGAGAGGAAGACTTGAACACTTTGAAAGCTTGTAAACATGTAGAACAATGGGTGTTTGAAATTTTTTCTTGATGAATTCTTGCTTGATTTCACTTAGTTGATGGATCTTGTGGTTTTTCACTTAGAGGGACTTAGTGCTTAATGGTTAGAGAAAATGATAGGAGAAATCTTCCTTTTATATGAAACTAGGGAACAATATTCTAGAGAGGCCAACATAGGAGAATTAAATTCTAATTAAACTCATGCCCCTAGAAGAGGACCTATATTAAATATAATTTAAGAATCATTGCTTCAGAACCCAAAACAGCCAACCCGAAAGTGGGAAAATGAATTTTTGATGACCTCTGATAGTCGATTGACTTCCAAATTTGTAAGGGGGACCCAGGTCAATGTTGAGTTCATCCTTGACCTAGGTCAAGGTCAAGGTCATCCTTGACCTAGGTGAAGGTCGAGGTCAAATTTTACCCAGGGAGTCAGGACCCCTGGAAAACATGCCAGTTGGGATGGGAGGTGTCCGGAGAGGCCTAATTAGGGTCCTAAATAAACACAAAAGTGAGAGAGGATGTAGAAATGAGGGGACAATGTGATGGTGGTGAAAAAAATCCCCTAAGGAGGGATAAAATTTCTTAACATGGAAGTGCTTCCATTTTAAGATGATACATCTTTATCTCCAATCATATGGTGTGTACAGACACATTCAATCATCCAATCATTGTTACAGTTCACATTAGAGATCAAATCTTTCTCTTTTCCAATATCAATGTTGTTGATAGAGTGATCTTCCTTTATAGTAACAAACACTATTTACTCATCATTATCATTTCCATCAATATTGTAATCATTTTCTTATTCTTTAGAAATGTAGCATAGCTTCTTGCTTTTATGAGTGAAATCTTGGTATTTCTTGTATTTGCCTTTCTTTTCTCCATCATGTTCCTTTCTCAGTTTGTTAGGACATCTGTGTGCAAAATGACCGATTTGTCTACAATTCCAGCATGCAATAGGAATTTTTTCCTTTGTATCTTCCTTTACCTTTAGGAAACATCCTAGAAATCAAAGCTTCAAGGTCTTCCAATTCTTTCTCCCCAGCTACTAATCCTTCACATTTTTTAGATTCATAAACAACAATATTTCCTTTTCTAGATGATCCAACATTAGTTGTAGCTTGAAATGCAACTTCACTAGTAGGTTGGATATTGTCAAAATTACTTAGTTCAAATTTTGTAAGCCTACCTATGTGGAAGTGTTCTGAAAATTTTACTTACAACATCACTTTCTTCCATCTTTCCACCAGCTCCTTTAATGGATGTGACAACTTATTTTATCTTGGTTCCATATTGTGCAATTGTTTCTTGGTCTTGCATTTTCATTTCATCATATTTTCCTTTTAGTCTGTCAACCTTTTCTTGTAAGACATGTTCATCTCCACCATGTTCTTGTACCATCCTATCCCAAATATGCTTGGTTGAAGGCAGATCTTGTATATCAAGATACTCAGAGTTGTGCAATGCGCTTGCGAGATCTATCATCACAGAGTTATGAATCAACTTCTCTTTCTTCTATGCTTCGGTAAGTACACAAGAAGGTTATACATATTCATTGGTGAGAAAATATAATGCATTATCTGAGAGTCCTAAAAGGTGCAATTTCATCCTACTTTCCCACATTCTAAAGTCATTTCCACTCTTGTTAAACTTAGTTGTATCCTTCCTTTACATCTTGGGATATTTTCCCTAAGTGTTTAAGCTTCCAAATCAGGGAACAAATGTTCTAATACCAATTTTAGGTATAGGAAAGGTTACTGGGAGGGGGTGAATCAATAATCACCAACTTAACCTTAAAACACAATCTCAAATCTTCTCTTAATAGATTTACCCATTATAGCTTAATTAACCTATAACAGTGCTATCGGTTACCATAACATTAAACATCCATGCACCATAAAGTAAACATCTAGATAACATCAACACCAATATTTATCTCATGGAAACCTGATTAGGGAAAAAACCACAGTGTGAGATCAATGCCCACAAATGTTGTACTCTTCTAAAATACGCCTGGTTCAGAGCTTTCCTAGTTAAGGGTTACAAAAGAACTGTTAAATGCTACCCAATTATGGGATTTACCTAGAGAACTGTTAAAGTATTTTACCTTGTTAGGAGTAACCAAGTTAGAGGATTTTAGACACTCTTTTGAGAATGACACCATGTTAAAGGATTTACAATAGACCTATTAGGGTCACCCGATAAGGGATTTTACTGTCGTAATTGTTAGAGAGTAACAACCTATAAAATGATCTGTAGTTTGCACTAACTCTGCTATATTAGATCGAATAAAGTTCCTTAACACAATAACATACCATTCCAATCCTTTGTATCCTTTTCTTTGATCACAATAATCTTTCTCTGACTAGTTCTTCTGTTCAACCAATTTCTTTTCTTCTTCACCGTCATGATACCAAACTTCTTCTTGTCTCTTCCTTAAGTAGATAATCATTAATCATAAAAACCTAAAGCTATATCCAATGATCATAACTTAATCATCTTATTAAGCTATTTTCCTATTCTTCCTCCTTGTCGGTTGCATCGTGATTTCTCCTTTTAACCTCCTTACGCCGATAAGACTTCCTTTTCTCTGATAGTTAATACTTTGCTTATTTGAATATTTGACATCAATGAAAAAATCTTTAACTGATCTAACCTTTATATTAACTTCACTTAACTTCCTTATGAACTAGAGCAGTTATGCCAACAATCTCTCCAGATGCCAACAATTGGACACCTTAGCCAAGGTTTACTATTTAAACTAATACAATATGTTTCATTATTTTATGCCTTATTATTTCATTATCTGATGAACAATTTCTAGTTAGATATATACTTTATGTCAATCAAAAATCATAACTTGAATTATAGTTCATTATAGTTACAATTGTTAAAAATACATTAATTTAAACATTAAAATTGAATGAATTTATAAACTTATAATTCAATTTTTTAAACATTTAGTTCAATTAACAATTTAGGAACTTATAACATATTGAACATTTAAAACTTAAGCAATTTACAAACAAGTATAATAATTATGATAAATGTGCATAATGAATTTCATTTGTAGTGATTTTGGAACTTAGAATATGTATACAATTATAAATGAAGCAATAATTACAAACTTATAAGAAATACACATGTTAAATAATTCAATATATAGATGAGTATAAGAAATAAAATTAAACTTGATCCACTTCAAATTGTTCAAGTATACAAAATTAATCCAATCCATTGGTATGATTGTAATGAGTAGAGACAATCATATTTGATGAATTATTATATGGGACTTATAATGACAAATGGATCTAAGTAATTTAAGTATATTGAATACATGAAAAAATTACAAAATTGCTATGTAACTAATAATAGAAATTAATAATATTCAATGGATGCTTACCATATTATGGTAATTCATTAATTTTTCATGAGTTGAGTTCACAAATGTGGTACTTGTCAACACCTTGGACTCATAGGAGACCTACAACAAAAATTAGTTAGATATAAAATTAGGATGGCTTAGGGTGAGAAGAACTCAAACTCAATATATAAAATTAAATACATGATGAAAATGATCAAAGTATGTATCATGTGATTTCATTAGATAGATTTAATTAGGATCTATAGTTTAAGTTCTTAAGGTAAAATGAAATCTTAGGGGGTCACAAAAGTTCATGTGTCTTAAGGGGTCCTATTCTATTTAAACACTCAAAACTCAATCTATTAAACTAAATAAATAATTAATTTGGCCAAAGTATGCATCATCTGATAAGATTAGGTAGATTTAATTAAGATCTTTAAAAGAAGAAATATTAGGGAAGGTCCGATTCATTGGTGATTAGAAGTGTTTCAACAAGGGGTTGAACAAAGATCTGAATTTTACTACATTGGAGTTGTATCATACATTAGGTATATTTTATTTACATAATTCACTAAATATAGATCACTGTAGTGATCAGAGTGTAAGACAACGAGCCTTCTTTAGGGTTGTAGCCCGAGGCTTTTTATTTGAGCAATGAGCTCTAAGCAATGAGCCTAAATGCATGTGCATTATCACATGATGTAATATGTTTATACTTATAACAAGGTTTTCACTTATTGTGGGTAATCATCCCCATCGTGTTTTTTCCCCTAGTAGGTTTCCACGATAAAAAATCTTGTGTCAAATTGCGTGGACAAGTTTTTGATTTTTGTATGCATGCATGTTTCACATTTAACTTAATCTGATCATAATCAAAGGTATATATATAGTTAAGGGTTTTTAGGACCGAGGGCTTCAATTTTGAATTTTTTGAAACAACTAGTTTAGCCCCCAACCCCCCCTCTCCCCACCCCCTCTTAGCTATTTTTTGTCATATTATCAACAAACCTAAGAGAAATACTAGTATTTTTCATATCACTATCATCTTTAGATTTATTATTTTCTACAAAGACTCTTATGAATTCTATGTATTCCATAGATTTCATTTAATATTTTATTCTATAGCCACATGTAACATAGGTAAAATTATTAAGAAAAGAATTGGGAGAAGGAAGAGCATTTAAAATTCTCATCATGCTATATGCAAGAATAATATGAAGGAATGCAAGCAATATGAAATGAAAGAAAATAGTATCTATCGTATGAATTTGATAAATGGAACTAAGAAAGAATGTAATTACATGGGAAATAGAAAATCAATATAATTTAGTGGGTTCCATTGTGAAAATGAAGAAACCTAAATCAAACCTAGACATCTAAATAAAAAAGAAGATATAATGGATTTGGGTTCATCAAAATGAAATGAAGGAAAATAGAAGGGACGAGGGGCTCTCTCTAGGATGAATCGACAAACTAAGAAGCTTAATCCTTTTTTCTTTCATACATTGAAGGAAGATGATCTACTAGGCTTAAGGAGATTCAATTGTTGAGTGGATGCATGGATTCATTTTCTTGGGTGGAAAATGATTATGCAAAATGAAAATGAAAATGCAAGATCTAGAGAAAGAATGGAAGGAAAGAGAAACTGCTATGAATACACGAGGATGATAAACTATAAATCCAATTCTAATACCAGATCCAAAAATCCAAGACAGTGACTAACCTATAATTTGAGTTTCAGTTTGAAAAGGAAGGTTAGGGGCGATCAAGAGGGTTAGGGGAAACCAAGAGGTCAAGGGCGAGTCTAGTCACCTTTGACATAGTAGAATCTAATGAGAATACTATAAATTGTAACTTTATGTCAAACCTTTGTGTATCCTCTTTCGCAACTACACCACTTGTCACTTGCACATACAAAATGGGAAAATGGTTGGAGAGAGGGGTTTTCCTAGGTTAAACCCTAGTTTTGGAGTTAACCATGAAATTGAATTGAAAAGTACTTCTAATGAAAGTGTGCTAATATAAAGAAGAGGGTATATTTAATATTGATATGTCTTATCCTTTGATAGTGTGAATGTTCTTGAAATGAGATCACAAGTGTTGATGCAATACATGACTCAACAAAAGACCTAAAATGACATCACAAAAGACATGCTTGCATAAAGGTTGTTTAAGCTTATCACAATGAAGGATTTGGTGGGATGAAATGCCTTGAATGCTTGATATATTTGAATGCTTTATTTCTCTATGAATTATTGAACTTAAAAGTATGGATAGCTTGTGATATGATTGATTTTTTGAATGAATGGATGGAAAAATGAGAGAAGTGGACCCACTAACATCAAAATACCTTTACACTATTCAAATTTGGGAATGTGTTAGTTTGGATATTGGTTTTATCACTATGATTCATGTTGTCATTGACCTCAACCTTTGGTGTGGAATTGATGTCAGTTTTATAAGAATGAAGAGTTGCTAAGGTTGATGATGATGAGACATTGATCGATGAAAAATATTTGAAGATTACTTGTTGAGATTGGTAAGCCTGAGACATTGATTGATGAAGAAGATTTCAAGACCAGTTTAAGAGGTTGCTTAATGAATACGATTTGATGAATAATGACTTAGGGTGTTTGTGATTTATATGGACACAAAAATGTAGGAAAAGATTACCTGAAGATTTTATGGGAGAACACTTTCATTCCTACACACGAGGTGATGATGACTTACATCTTGGGTTATAATGATTGGTTACTAAGAATATTGTACTATCATATTTTCAGGTCCACAATTGATTATTTGATAGAGATATGATGCACTGTTTGGAAGTAAGGTTGGTGTTCAAGAAGGACTAGACAAGCTCAGAGAATGATTTTCATTACTCCAAAATTGGATTTCATGGTATGTGATTTGGTGGAAATAGTTAGATGATTCATGCAGTATTTTAATTCTGATTTGTTTTGATGGTTGGTTCCACAAGTATATGTTGGCTTATGGATGACTCATCTATTTGTGGTGACTTGATTTAGTATTATTGGTCTGGATATAGGTTAAGGTAAAAGTTAAGAGACTTAAGATGATTATATAGTGGCGTGGTGTGTTTAAGATTGTGCTTTATGCTTCAAAGAGTGTTTTTGGGTTTTGACCGGTAACTTATTTTTAATGCCTTTTTACATGTTACCTTTTAAATTTGGCTTTGCAAGAAGTTGTGATGCATATGGATATATTATACTATTTAAAAAGGAAATTTTGAGATGGGTTCGGGTCCCCTTTATCTCCTAGGGTAGACTGCATTAAGTGTTTTTTTTTTGCTCAAGGTGGTCGACTTTGTGCTACTAATGCATATTATTTTATGGTCAACTTTGTTAATGTTTCAGATTAACAAATCTATATATATTTGAGCGGAAAATGATGGGATGAGTATGAGTGTACATGAGGTTATTGCAAAAATTGTGGGAATTAAGTGTGAAGATAATATTGTTCAAAAAAGGCAGAACTAAGGTGCATATTGCTATATCAAACAAAAAGGTCACTACAATAGATTAGAAGATCCTAATTTTATTTTTCATTCCTACGAAGTAGCGAGTTTCCTTTGTTGATTTGTGAAGATCCACATTATTTATTTTTGGTAGGATTAGTGAGATCCTTGGCACTCTACCTAAAATGGTAGGGACTGTGAGTTCCTAAGCTTCTGGCCCAAAATTTTGTAATTAGATATTTAAATATAGTGAGTACATTTATCATCATGGATTTTTCCATCTTGGATTTTCCACGTAAATTTGGTGTTCATGTTTTTGTAATATCATCACTTTATTATTTTTTAATGGTTAGTTGAATTAATAAACAATCACTGAGATTTGTGGTAGTAATATTAAGCTTTTATTTGTGTTGATTCCCCCCCTCTTAAACACCAAATAGTTTGCAACGATGGGGATGCCCAAAAAGTCCACAAAATCAAGGTGTGATATCAAGATAAATACAAAAGGCCAAACATGATAAAATAGGGCCTAGGTATACAATTGATGATTGAATGGATAAAATAATTAAATGGGAACACCAATAATTAAGGGCCCACATACAAATTAATTTAAGAGAGGATTTGTAGCTAAATATTGCATGTTAGAATGAACACACACTAAAATGGGTGCTAAGTATGCATTGAATTGGACACCTTAGCCAAGGTTTACAATTTAAAGTAATACAATATGTTTCATTATTTTATGTCTTATTATTTCATTATTTGATGAACAATTTCTAGTTAGATATATACTTTATGTCAATCAAAAATCATAACTTGAATCATATTTCATCATAGTTACAACTATTAGAAATGCATTAATTTAAACATTAAATTGAATGAATTTACAAACCTATAATTAATTTTTTAAACATTTAGATCATTTAGCAGCAAGTAGCAATTTAGGAAGTTATAACATATTGAACATTTAAAATTGAAGCAATTTAAAAACAAGTATAATAATTATGATAAAGATGCATAATGTATTTCATTTAAAGCGATTTAGGAACTTATATTATGTATAAAATTATAAATGAAGCAATAAATACAAACTTATAAGAAATGCACATGTTAAATAATTCAATGTCTAAACGAGTATAAGAAATAACATTAAACTTTATATAATTTTTTTATATAGATAATTGGTTGAGGCCTTAATAATTTTTATTAATAGAATATAAAGTTACACCTTCATTTAGTGCGGGCATCAGAGGAAAAGAGCAGAGAGAAGAAAAACCACCAATATCGCCTGAGACTAGAAGTCCTGATCAAAGAAAGTTACATATATAGATACAGATACCACCTAAATATGTGGTTTTAGAATATGAGAAGGAGGAATTCCTCTATACAATAAGGACATTCCCCTAGAAATATATCTCTAATATTTACACTATGATGCCCGAGGCATTTACGTAAATAGATACAATTGATATCAGGACATAAAAACATGTTTCTTTTAGCATAGTTCCATCCTCTAAATTCTGATTTCTTATGACTTCATTCACTTTCCCATTGAATTTTTTGTAGGTCATGTCCCCTTGGAGATCCTAATGAAACCTATATAAGACATGATCCATTCCTATGCATGCTTTCTATTATCATTAGCAAAATCTTAGTTGAACACGTTTCTTTAAATACCAGTATAGTTAACAAATATTTAGAGAGGTAACCACTAATACCAATTGAGTCAGTAGACATTGATTACTACTAATCATTCTTGTAAGATCCTAGACTAAAATAAGATATAACGTAAATATGGAAATGAAGAGTAAACAGAAAAATTTCCTTAGTATCACAAAAAATTTCTTATCAAGATTGGATCCATGTCCAAAGGTCAAATCAATTCTATAATTATCATAATAATAGAAAAAGGAAATAACCATTCAGAGTTAGCCCTAGTTAATCCTACCCTCTATTAAGTGTAGTACTCACCTGATGCATCCAACCAATAAATAACACTTATTAACATGATCACAGAGAGAAATAAGTCCTGCTACCATCATCCAATACATACCAATAGTAAGCCATAAATTATAAACAAGCCTATATATATATATATGTATATCTATGTTTTTTGAAAGATATCCAAATCAAAATGCATAATACATTTATTTGTACATATGTATACCTATATACATTAATATATGTATATATATTAGGGGTCTACATGCAGTTTACCAGAACTGGTCCGTGTCAGAATTAGAGTAATTGCAAAGCAAATCCAGATGGCTAGAAGGAGGCCTGATAAAGATAATTCCTTAGACATAGTATAAAAGGTCCCCATACCAACATAGATAGTTATCTCTACGATAGGCATTTCAGATCATAGAAACATCCCCTTTTTCATAAACCATTGAGGCTTTAAGTATCTCTTATTTTGGATTCCACATAGTTTTACATGTTTAATACTAAATAAGAGATTATCAAGGCTTCAGTGGCTATCCACAGGGTGGAAACTGCTACAGGCATAACATAAAAATGATAAAGGCATAAGCAATAATCATGAATGTATTTATTGAATCAAAGTCTACATTTATCCTTTTCTTACTCTTTTATCACAAAAGAAAACCATGAAGTCATCAATACCATAAAAAAAATTTCAAATACAATCAAAACCATCTTCACTTGCTCCCAACCCATCAAACAGAACAAATGTAACCACAATCAGCTGTGAATAAGCTCTCCAAATTAAAAATATAATACCCATAGGTAGGACTAACCATAAAATATAAATGAATAAAAGTTAGAAGGAATATAACACACACACACACATACACACATATGATGACATGTAACCGATTGAATGTTTGAAGATGTTAAGTTGATCATCGAAATGTAGAAGGATAATGCAAGACATTAAATCATTTAATGGATTGTATTGTCATTGTTGTCAACTTGATATAATATAATCGGTTATAATCAAAGTGTCAAATAATTCAGAGAATCAAAAATAAAAATATTATGCTTTCAGTAATGCATAAAAGACAAGCATTCACAATATGACTTCAAACACCAACAGTCAGTGGACACCGACGGATAGATATCACTGAAATTCAAGTCATAGTGATGCCCAAGCAAGAACACTGATGAGCATTACCGATGAGCAGAATCACAAGCATAACCGATGGACAGAAATATAGTATAAACCGATGAAGAAGATCAAGGAGAACTGGAGTGTTGATCGAATCTATCAAAGAGTTAAATACCAAAATTAACTTGACTTCATAAATGACAAAACATATAGCTGGCAGAGATAAATATAGAATTAACTAGTAGTTATCTTTGTTTTCATCGACAAGATAAATCCAGAGACAAGTAATGGATTTAAAGTTGTTTTGTCCAGTTGGCAAGAAGATCTCAGTGAGATAAAACAAGAGTTTTGCTTTAAATCTAATTGGTGAGAATTGTGGATCACGTCAAGATCAAGAAAATCAAGAACCTAACAATGGGGATATCATGTCTATATAGAGACAACTCAATTAATTATGAATTGTGGTGGGTGAATGAATGAAAAGAGGATGCTGAAGAGAAACTTCATACAGTCCTGATCAACAAGCTGAGGAAAGAGCTAAAGTTTTCTGCGGACACCGAGCAATAGAGCACAACATCATCGAACAGAATCAAAGTGGAGCAAAGGTATAAATCAAGATATATTGATCAGAATAGTTTTATGAGATTACAATAGATCTAAAAATTTGCAAGTATAAGTTGTATATGTGAACAGATCATATTGTTTCATTTTAACCATTGATTCAGAAAGTCTCTTAACCAAGCGGGATTTAAAGATCTTTTCTATATTGAGATACATCCCAAGGAGTATCAAAAATTTTGATCATGAAGATAGCATGAGATGCCAGATACCTATTGATAGGCCAAGTGAGTGTTTGATGAAGAAAGGTAGCATAGAGATGCTCGATATCAAGTGACAGGTTAAATTTTTAAATCCTCTAACAAGGTCACACCTAATAGTGTGTTTGTAACCTTTAATAGGGTTGGATCTTCACCGAGCTCACTTTAGAAGAGTGAAAATTTTGGGTTACCAGTCCCAAGTGGCTTTTCCCTTAACAAGGTTTCCACGTTAAAAATCCATGTGTCAATGTGTTTATGAGTCATTACTTTAGTTTTTTTCATTACACATAACTTAACTAGATTGATCAATACACTCTAGATAGTTTACTGTCTTTCGGTAAATTAACAGACTGCTATTCGGTAAACATATATTAGAAGGTTTTACAAAGCATTCTGAGCAGTAGTAATTTGATATAAGTATTTGAAGGCATTCATCTTATAGGAATGAAGATTACTAGAGGCTTAATATTGTGGTACTAAGTTTTTGGGTTGATTATTGGAATATTTTTGAGGCCACTGATTCACCCTCCCTCTCATTTATTACTAACAATTGGCATCAGAGCTTGTGTGCTTAGAAAGGGAGTTTAACAGCTCAAGCAAAAGATCACAAGATGAACAGACGAGATGTGCCCAAGTTGAATAAAGACAAATTTGCATCATGGCAAAGCAGAATAAGACTCCACCTATCAGGTATTGGAAATGATATTGTTCAATACTTAGATATTGAATATGTGCTGCCTAAAGGACCTCACACTCTTGAACAATTAAGAGTAAAACATGAGCATAACTGCATGATGATAGAACTTGCATCATCACTCTTTGATGCTGAGTTTGAAGATGACAAAAATTGCACCTCTGCAAAGAAAATGTGGGATAAGTTGAAGCTTGTACATGGAGGATATGCCAATGTACTAAGAGAAAAGGAAGAAAGCCTAAGAGGGAGGTTTAATGACCTAAGGATGAAATAAGGAGAAAACATTACTCAGTATAGCTACAAAATCAAAGAGGTAGTAAATGCTATCCAAGGAGTTGGAGGTGTACTTGAAGAGGAGATAGTGGTAAGAAAAATCTTAAGAACCTTATTGCCTATTTATGCTATTAGAGTTTCTTCTATTCAAGAAATGAGAGCAGTTGAAAATAATATAGTTACTCTAGATAGTCTGATTGGTAGACTAATTTAATTTGAAATGAATAACTTTGACAATAGTGTCTTACCATCTATAGAATCTGAATTTAAATCTTCTCTAAAGATAATTAACTCAAGTCATAGACATGCTGTTATAAATGATAGTGATAGTGATAATGAGGATCGAGGACTTGATGAGATTGAAACACTAATGGCCAGAAGATTGGAGAGAGGAAAAGGTAGACACAAAGGTAAATTACCACTTGTATGTTTCAATTGTAAAGTGGTTGGACACTTTGCTGCAAGATGTCCAAACCAAAGAAAAGATGACAGAGGAAAAGATAGATCATATGAGAATAATTTTGATAAAGGTGATAATAGAGATTACCAAAGAAACTGACAATTTGACAAGATAGATACCCAAGACTACAAGGACAAAGGGAAGAAAGCTTCTTACCTAGCTGAGAATGGAGTTGATGAAATTGACACCAAATCAGAAGAAGAAATCGAGATGGTATTTGTAGCCATGAAGGATGATTCAGATGAAGATGAAGAAAGGTATGTAGAAATTGCACTCATATATAAAGTTAGTAAAAATGATGTCTGGATCATAGATAGTGGCTACACTCACCATATGACCGGTGACAAACAAAAGTTTGAGACTTTTGAATACTATAATGGTGGTTCAGTGAGAATGAGAAATGATATACCTTGTCCATTTGAAGGTAAAAGAACCATAATGTTGAATAACCTGATAAAATGTGAAAATGCCTACTGGGTAAAAGGACTGAATTATAACTTGTTAAGTGTTTCACAGCTGAACAATTCAGGTCACAGAGTAGCATTTAAAAATAAGAAGGCAAAGATCTACAATAAATCATGAAGATTGATTGGTACCGGTGAGCAGACAAAAGGTAACCTTTTCTATCTTGATGACACTAACACCACTTGTTTATGTTGGAGATTTGATTCTGAGAGTTGATTGTTTGTATGTTTGTCATTGATGACAACATATAATACACAGTAGTAATTCTGTATGAACTTATCTAAATGATGACATGAAGACTTGAGTGGATAGATACATGTTGTTGACATGTTTATTATGTTATGTTCATACACGCAGACCCAGATATGATGTTTCAGTAAAGTTATGCAATTCTGTTATTAACAGTTACAGTTCTGGAAGTACAAACGGTTTAGAGCTGACGTATATAACATATTTCATGAGTTGCACCTATCTTTAGGATATGCATGTGTATATGCATGATTAATTATGAGTTGATGATATAAATCCAAAGGCGCCAAACATGTTTCAAGATGATTGAAAAGTTATGGTTAATTTGGTGAGGCCGACTCAGTGAAGCGTCACGTCTGTTCAACATTGACTTGCATGAACTTAATATTGTTTGTGTGCTTAGTTAAGCTGACTAATATATTGATAAAGTCTTTCTAAGAGCCAACATGACCTAATTTATAGAAGATACTTATAGTAGTTCAATTGTGATACGCTAAGTGTGAATGATATGAAAAGTGAAGAAAGATGTACAGAGTAGATTATCAGAGTTGGTTCATTCATCAAGGGTCTATGTGAAGAAGTGAAAGATTGTAATACACTGGAACTAATCAGGACAACAGGTCTACTCTATATTTCATCAACATATATAATGCATATCTATTATTAAGAAGGTTGTAGCCTTCACCATCAAGCAGTGAGCTTTTGGACAGTGAGTCCACCACCCCTAACATGGATTTGTAAAAGACTCCTAACAGGGTCCGACCCTTAACCAGGTCACTATACTTATTGCATTGTATTGTACAACTCCTAACAGGGTTGAAATATCTTCTAACAAGGATTACTACAAATAAGTATAGTTTATTGTGGGTGCTAATTCCCACCGAGGTTTTTGCTATTTGGTTATCCCGTAATCAAATTGTGTGTTAAGTACTGTGTTATCTGATTACGCATTTACTTGGTTGTATTCTAAAGTTAAAGAAGTAAAAATAACTGAAGTTACAGATAACTGATTCACCCCCCCTCTCAGTTATCCTTTGGGACTATTCTAACAATTGGTATCAGAGCCAAGTGCCTTGGAGAAGAAGCCTAACAGCTTAAGGTAGATCAGATGTCTTACTTCAGAAAAGAAAGCCCTAAGTTTGATGAAGAGAATTATTTGGATTGGAAAAACAAAATGATAACACATCTACAGTGTATTGGCTTTGAGATATTTGAAATTGCTACACAAGAGGTTGTAATTCTATCTCTGAAAGATCTTGCAAAGGATGATGCCACCAACAGACAAAAGGACATATTTACACATAATGCAATTGCCAAAGAAGCCCTAATCAGTGCCTTATTTGACAGTGAATTTTTTGAAATTAAGAAAATTGACAAAGCATATACCATATGGAAGTATTTAGAAGACATGTTTGAAGGAGATGTTCAAGCAAAGAATGCACGCAGGAAGACATGGAAGAATAAATACAACAGTCTTGAGATGTTACCCGACGAGAACATTAGAGCTTACAATCAAAGGATAAATGAAGCAGTATCTAGAATCAAGAACAATGGTGGTGAAATATCAGAAGAAGATATAATGGATAATTTTTTAACTACTTTGACATCAGACTATGAAAACAAGATCAGTATTCTAGAGGAAACTATGCAATTCTCACAAAACTTCAAGAGAGAGA
>MU223739.1:4571097-4603780 GCA_018584345.1 Thuja plicata
AATAAAGTAATAAACCATACACACATAACACATGAATTTTAATGTGGAAACCCTGTTAAGGGAAAAAACCACTGGGACCGGTACCCCAAATTTTCACTCTTCTAAAGTGAGCCCTGTTAGGAGCCAAACTTGTTAAAGGTTAAAAACAAACAGTTAAGTGAGACCTTGTTAGAGGATTTTTGTACATAGGTTGTCACTTAGTATCTGGCATCTACGCTACCATCCTTGAATCAGTCTTTAGACTGTCAATAGGATTTATGCTAATCTTACTACCATCCTTGAATCAGCCTCCTTCTTAGACTATCAATAGGATTTAGGTAAGACTTCTACTACTATCATGAATCAACCTTTTTGGTAATCTGTTAGGATATACCTCAATTACAAAAGACGGTTAAGTCCTGCTCTGTTAAGAGACTTAATGCTTCAATGGTTAAACTAAAACACAATGACCTATTTCTAATGTAACTTTGAATTGCTGATATTTAGATCTATTTACATACAATACCTCTCTAATCAATGTATCAATTCAATTCCTTTGTGCGTCACACTTTCTACTCTGTGATGTTGTGCTTCACTTTTCATTGGTGTCTGCAGAATTATTTAGCTCTCCCTTAGCTTGATTGATCAGGACTGTATGAAGTTTATCCTTCACCAGTTTCTCTTCAGCATCTTCTTTCAATTCACTCCCTCGTGTATCTGAGTGCATATGAAAATGAATTATGCTTATCTCTTATATAGACATGATATTCCTTAATTCTTGATTCTTGGCGTGAAAAACAATCCAGCCAAATTGATTTACGACTTTAACTCTTGATTTATCTCATAGTTATCTTCTTGCCAACTGTATAAATAAATTGCTTAACTATGGTTGAATAAAAAAAATAAAACAATCAGTTAATTCTATCTTTAAGCTCTTCCAGCTAGATATTTTATCATTTTCTGATCTCTCTGTTCTGTCGGTCAATTCTGCAGTTCGTCGCCAGTGACAACTGCTAGTTTCGTCGGTGTAACTTCAGTTAGCTTTGAAATCTCCATCCGTCGGGCATCATTGGTTTTTTCTCGTCGGTCAACTCTATTTTTGGCTTGTCAGGCATCTTTTGATTCTTCTTCGTCGAGCAACATTGTCTTCTGCTCATCGGGCATCACTGTGACTTTTATCTCTGTCTTTACCGGTGGTGTGCACTCCGTCAGTGTTGTCTATCACTTAGTAAATACTTGACTTTTATGCATTGCTGAAAGCATAATCATTATTCCATTGATTCTCTAAAGTCTTTGGCATTATGTGCATGACTATACATATGATATCAAGTTGACATCAATGATAATACAAACCATTAACTGATTTAATGTCTTGCATCATCTTCAGCTTAACATTATCAAATATTTAATCAGTTACATGTCATCAAGGGACATGCACAAGAAGAAGGTATTGACTATGGTGAAACCTTTGCACCTGTTGCTAGACTAAAAGGAGTTAGAATCTTACTTGCTTATGCTGCATTTGAAGGATTCAATGTATACTAGATGGATGTCAAATCTACATTCCTAAATGGAATACTAGAAGAGGTATACATTGAACAACCAGAAGGTTTTATTGATCTAGGCAAGAGAAACATGATGTGTAGACTACATAAAACGTTGTACAGATTAAAACAAGCACCGAGATCCTAGTATGAAAGACTTCACTCATATCTAATTAGCATAAAATTTGTTAGAACAAGTGAAAATAACAATTTGTACTTAAAACAAGATACCGATGGTAATATTCTGATTGCTGAAATTTTTGTTGATGATATCATTTTTGGGGGAAATAAATTGTTATGCAAATCCTTTGCTAATGAAACGAGCAAGGAATTTGAAATGTCTATGTTTTGAGAGATCAAATTCTTTCCTGGTCTACAAATTCTTCAATAAGATGCAGGAATATACATCACTTAGTCCAAATACATCAAGGAAGTGCTAAAGATATCCAAGATGGAAGATTCCAAACCAGTTGGAACACCTATGGCTACCGGATGTAAGCTGAAAAAAGAAGACAAATCCAATGAGGTAAATCAGACCTTATATAGATCAATGATTGGAAAACTGATGTATGTTATTAATACAAGACCAGACATAACACACACAATTGGAATAGTTGCAAGATTCTCTGCTAATCCCAAAGAATCACATATGACTGTTGTAAAGAGAATTATGAGATATATTAAAAACACTGAGGACTATGGCTTATGGTACAAAAGAGAATGAAACTTTGAGCTACAAGTCTATACAAATGTTGATTGGGCTGGTAACATTGATGACCAAAAGAGCGCAATTGGAGGAGCATTCTTCATGGGTGACAAACTTGTCACATGGATCAACAAGAAGCAAGGATGCATCTCTCAGTCAACTGCAGAAGCAGAGTATTTGGTTGTTGTTACAAATTGCTCCAATATTACATGGATCAAACAATTGCTACAAGGTATGAATATGAAGATCCTTGAACTAGTAATTATCTATTGTGATAGCACCAGTGCAATAAACATTTCTAAGAATCTAGTCATGCATGCTAAGACTAAACATATTGCTATCAAGTATCACTATCTAAGGGAACAAGTGAAAGAAAAGGAAGTGACACTGGAATATGTTAAATCAAAGGAATAGTTAGCTGATATATTCACAAAGCCATTATCAGAGGATACATTTGAATACCTGAGACAGATACTAGGGGTCCAACCCTTGTCTATCAGTCAGTAAGTTGACTAGGAGGATGCATCAGTCTATACCAAATATGAAGATCAATCATGTTGATGCAAACATTGAGATGGACAACAACATATATATCTATACATAGAAAGGTACATATCTCCACCAAAACTAGAGACATTGTATTGTTGATGGATAGGGAAATTCAAGGAATATATTATGCAAAGGGATGGAACATGATATAGATGATAAAACAAGGTGAATTATTTTTGTTTGGCATTGTTGTCAAAGGGAGAGAATTATCTCATTATCATCAAGGAGATATTTGCATTATCAAAGGGAGATATTAACTCATTGATCAGAAAATATTATATCATCATCCATGAAGAGAAGTTCCTGAGAATCAAAAGGAAGAATTAATCAATATTCTAAGGGAGAGAAATTGATTACATATGAAATATCCATCTAAGGGAGAGAAGTAAAAAAGGGAGAGAATTCAGACAAAGAGAAAGATTGTTGTCAAAGGAAAAAGAGATTATCAAGAAGAGGAAGAGTCAAGGCAGAGCACATATCAGAATAGAGATATCAGATAATACATCTATCTAGAGAAGGGATTGAAGATTGAAAACAACCACTCTGCATGAAACAAATCTAAGCTATTTTTGAGCTTACCGAGAGCTAGACATTTGTGATAGTTACATTAGGAAAGCTTGATGAAACTGTATATTTCATATTAAATTAATGATAGTATAGTATGATAATGTAGTATGTTGCCATCAATGCCAAAGGGAGATATTGATGACATGTAATTGATTGAATGTTTGAAGATTTTAAGTTGATCACCGAAATGTAGAAGGCTAATGCAAGACATTAAATCTGTTAATGGATTGTATTGTCATTGATGTCAACTTGACATAATCTAATTGGTTATAATCAAAGTGTCAAAGACTTCAGAGAATCAAAAAGAAAAAGATTATGCTTTTAGTAATGCATAAAAGACAAGCATTCACAATATGACTTCAAACACCGACGATCAGTGGACACCAATGGATAGAGATCACCGAAATTCAAGTCATAGTGATGCCTAAGCAAGAACACTGATAAGAATTATCGACGAGCAGAATCACAAGCATAACCGACGGCCAAAAACATAGTGTAAACCGACGGAGAAGCCCGAGGAGAACTGGAGTGTTGACCAAATCTATCAAAGATTTAAACACTGAAATTAACTTGAGTTTAGAAATGACAAAACATCTAGCTGTCAGAGCTAAATATAGACTTAACTGGTAGTTATCTTTGTTTTCATCCATAAGATAAATCTGGAGATAAGTAATGGATTTAAAGTTGTTTTGTCCAGTTGGCAAGAAGATCTCAGTGAGATAAAACAAGATTTTTGCTTTAAATCTAATTGGAGAGAATTGTAGATCATGTCAAGATCAAGAAAATCAAGAACCTAAAAATGGGGATATCATATCTATAAAGAGACAACTCAATTCATTATGAATTGTGGTGGATGAATGAATGAAAAGAGGATCCTGAAGAGAAACTAATGAAGTGAAACTTCATACAATCCTGATCAACAAGTTGAGGAAAGAGCTAAAGTTTTCTGTGAACATTGAGCAACAAAGAACAACATCACCGAGTAGAATCAAAGTGGATTAAAAGGTATACACCAAGATATATTGATCAGAATAGTTTTGTGAGATTACAATAGATCTAAAAATCTGCAAGTATAAGTTGTATATGTGAACAGATCATATTGTTTCAGTTTAACCATTGATTCAGAAAGTCTTTTAATCGAGTAGGATTTAAAGATCCTTTCTATATTGAGATACATCCCAAGGAGTATCAAAAATTTTGATCATGAAGATAGCATGAGATGCCAGATACCTATTGATAGGCCAAGTGAGTGTTTGATCAAGAAAGGTAGCATAGAGATTCCTGATATCAAGTGACAGACTAAAGTTTAAAATCCTCTAACAAGGTCACACCTAATAGTGTGTTTGTAACCTTTAACAGGGTTGGCTCTTGACTGAGCTCACTTCAGAAGAGTGAAAATTTTGGGTTACCGGTCCCAAGTGGTTTTTCCCTTAATAGGGTTTCCATGTTAAAAATGCATGTGTCAATGTGTTTACGAGTCATTAATTTAGTGTTTTGCATTACACATAACTTAACTAGATTGATCGGTATACTCTAGATAATTTACTGTCTTTCGGTAAATTAACAGACTATTATTCGATAAACACATAGTAGAAGGTTTTACAAAGCATTCCGAGCAGTAGTAATTTGATATAAGTATTTGAAGACATTCATCTTATAGGATTGAAGATAACTAGAGGCTTAATATTGTGGTACTAAGTTTTTGGGTTGATTATTGGAATATTTTTGAGGCCACTAATTCACCCCCCTCTCAGTTATTACTAACTATATATATATATATATATATATATATATATATATATATATAGTTAGTTAGGATAAAGTAATACTGAGAGGGGGGTGAATTAGTATTACAACACTTTAATTTCAAACTTAACAAATTCAAGCCTAACCATGCAAAACTGAAAGAAGAACATACACATAAAGTAAACAACTCATAATACCATGATTTGTTCATGAGAAAATCCCGGCCAAGGGAAAACCCTGGTGGGAATGATACCCACAAATAATTTACTAAGAGTATAATGTCCCTATTAGGAGGCCTAACCCTATTAGGAGCTGAATATTACATTAGTACATATCCCTATTAAAGGATAGAACCCTTTTTAGGGGTATACAAGGAGCTCACTGCTCTTACAATGCAAAAATTGTCTTTTACAATGATTTAGCAAAATGTGAACTATACAAGCATCTTCTATGCTCAAGTAGTCCGAGTTATAGATCACAAAATCCTCTGTCTTCATAATGCATCTATCTGTTCCACACACCTCTTCGCATATCAAAACATCTTCATATATATACTCGATCTTATAAATTTTTCAGTCGGCTCACAAATACATCATAAAACATGTCCAACACTTAATCAAATATAAAATACATATTCGATGATCATACATAAAACAAAGTAGGGTAGGACCCAAACCAAATCTAAAGTAGGACTTATAGATTCCACATTATACTCCCTTAATCATCGCGACCACTTATCTGCCCTATTTCACTACTGCACTGTCTTCACATAACTTCAACAAGCTACAACTTTGTCTAGTCAACTCAAAAATGAAAGAGACCTTAACTAAAGCTCTAAAATATTCCATAATACATTCCTCTAAGCTCTACATACTTAATTTGTCACATATTGTGCTCGCTAAGAAAATTTTTGCAAGTGTATCATGTCAATAGCTTCCTGGACCTAGTCATTTTTCCAAGCAGAATATCCAAAACTGGAATGTACTCCAGGAGACCATGCCAATAAGTAGTGTTTCCTTAAATGATAACCTATAAGGTATACTCATCAGGCCACTTTCCAAAAATATCCCCCTTTTGCATTGATGGCAACACTTAGTGAAAAATGACTAAGTGTCAAATGACAAACTTCACTTCTGACTATACATTTTTCATACTATACTTATTACTCCCCCGTTGACATCAATGGAAAAGGTATACTAATAGAATATATCTATATACATATCAAAATTGTAGAGCTTCTCATAAAAACTCATACCATATGAAGAATATCTTTAAAATATTTTTCCAAGATCTGTGAATCTTCTTTCCATGTCTTCTCCAAACTCTAACCTGCATGAATAATACCATTCAAATAAAAGGATGATATCTTTGAATCCTTTAGTACTGTAGGAAGATCTTCATCAAGGGAATTCTTCATTGTCTCCATGTCCTCAAGGTGTTTATCTAGAATTGATAGTTTAGGAGTAAGAAAACTCCTTAACATAGAAAATCTCCCCAACACTCTTGACTTATTAGTTTCAAGCACACTGATTTTATACACTAACCCAGACACTTCCTTATCAATCTCAGAAGAAGAGTATGAAGAGCACTCACAATTCTTCTCCAAATCATCCAATTTCTTCTCATGAATAAGGATTATGTCCACCACATTCTGTGCATGCCTAGAAGGGTTTACACAGTAGTTGTACATCTTTATTCCATTCTTGATGCAAGACCTAATACTAGAGATAGTGGTATCTAATATATTGATATCCTACTTCAATGACTAACATGTCTCCTCTAACTTATTTCCATGTATTCTCTCTCAAATTTCATAGTTGTGGCCTTCTCCAAAGAAGTAAAGTGAAAATCAAAGTCATCAAGGACTTTGTTCAAGTTATCTATTGTATCATTTCCCTGAAAGGTGAAAGGTAAGGGTAGAATGTTGTTGATTATATCTATATCCATGTATAATACCTTTGTATTTTTCTAAGTCCTTTATTCTCATCTCTCCTTAGCCTTAGCAAAGGCTATGAATGACAACTTCATCAATTCATCCTCGTCCATTCCGTCAACATCAGTGTTCATAGGTTTATCATCACTTTCCAATAGTATAATTAAAGAAATAGGAATGGATACATGAGTTTATTTATTAGCTTCATCCTCACTCTAAACTTCCTTCTTTACCTCAACCATACTTTCTTTCAATTCATCCTTAATGCCTTGATCTTTTTTTTAGTAGCTCCTTTCATTTCTTCCCCAGTCAATGTGCCAATATTGACGGTACTCTATTTATTACTGTCATTTTCCACAATTACTGTATCAACAATCCCTTGAAAAGGGTCACCAATATCCTACGAAGTTTCAAAAGACACAAGCACACCAAAAATGAATAAATCTGGTTGCTTAACTATACTGAAGATCTGATTACTATCGTCTTCATCGTTTGATGAGTCAATGTGTACTTTTGCATATTTAGAAGAGTCTCCTTTTAGAATGGTTTTGGGATTAATAGCCTTGGGTTTAGGAGGTGAAGGCTTATCTGTTCTAGCTTCCATTAATACCTTGTCAATAGCTTTGTTTTTTTCTTCTATTACTTCATCATACTTTCTCCCCATGATCTTTATCATTCTTGTTTTTACTCTCAGTAAGGGCTTAATGGCTTGCATTATTCTATCATGCTCAACAAGTGAAACAAAAGGTAGCATATTTTCTATGGATTTTACTCTTATCTATTCATCTTCTTTAAGTTCTAACTGCTTCCTTACTTCCAATTTATCATATAGATCTTTAGGAATACTACCTTCTATTTCAAGTAGATTCTTTTTAAATATTTGCATATGATTAATAACAATGCCTTCAATCATAATTTTATCATTATAATTATACCTCTTATAGTATCTAGGAAATTGATTTAGCTTTCCTTGATCAACTATCCTATTTTCCAACATCCTCAAATCAGGTTTCCAAAGTTGTCTTTCAACTGGTTTATCTTGTGTTATTACTTCAACTTTCTCCTCTGCTTTCTTCCCTTCAATCTTATTTTCTTTTTTCTTCTCTTCTTCTTTCACACCATTCCTCTACCTTTTAGGAGGTGAGTTTTGTTTAGAGTACCTTTCCCTTCTCACATAAATCTATTCTTCTTTATTTTTCTCAATCATGGTTGTTCTCTGCGATGTCCTTTTGGGTGGTGTAGGGGTGTATTGTGCACATCGACCACGGTAGGAGGTGGATCAAAAACCTCTATAGCTTCAAGAGGTGGAAGGGCTGTCAGAGTAGTTCTCACCAACCTAGAAGCTCCTTCTACTATCTTATTATTAACCTCTCTCATCTCATCTCTATTTATACCTGCCTTCTCTATAATATTATCAACCATTTTCTCAATCTTTATTTTTCTTGATACCCTAGTTTGTTTATCTCTTATTTTGGCAGACTTTTCTTCAAAAGCACCCCATCTTTCTTTTGAAGAATCAATCTCAAAAGATATAAATAGATTGTATCTTTGTATTTCTCAACTATTTCCTTAGGAATTCTCATTCTTTCCTTCATTTTTCTTTGAATAATTTTGAACATTGTGAAGATTTATCCATCAACCCATGTACTATTTTGCCTTCTATAACTATTAGTTACTTGAGCACCAGTGGGTTCATTATCTTTCCATGACCTAGGATGCATTCCAGGAAAATTGTGAACTATATGAATATAGATATGTATCAATAGTGATCCAAACCCGAATTCTTTTGATTTTTCTCGCTTGATCTACCTAACGTTTTCAGGAATTATTGTCTTAGTACTTCGTACAAGTTGTATTTTATGTTTTCCTTCGCCATTTTATAAGCCATCATGATAACACCTGTGGAAACTGAATTAGGTTGGCTGTTGTAATGAATTTTGTACCCCAAAACCATAGAAATCAATCTTACATCTTGTTGAAAGCTGTCGGCAATAGTCATTTCCCTCTTGTCCCACTTAGAATGTGTTATTGTTTCGACTTTTTTCTTTGTGTTCTTCTCCACAATAGGGATAATTCAAATATTATCCAACCTATTCACATCATGAATCAACTCGTTGGTCGCCTATCCATAGAAATTTCTCATGGACTCTGCTAAGAACAATCTTAATCCATTCTTCCTCATCAAACTTGTAGAGTTTTTCCATTCACATGATGCTCATGTTCTGTAAATGAGTGAACTCATCCTTCCAATTTCCATCACCCTTTATCATGTCTTTCATCTCTTTGAAAATTTCAAAGCCCCAATGAATAATACTTGCAATGTATGTATTCCCTAATATCATCCACATGAAGCACATTGTATGGAGTTTGTGAAAGTGCGCCTTCAAGGTCATCCTCTGTGGACTTGTAAGGGTGTTTCTTAAACCTGTACCCCAGTCTCTCACTAACATCAAATATCAATGGAGTATCCATAGTAATCAAATCTCACAAAAGATCAAAATATCTTTTGCTCGATGAATTAGGGTATGCACACTCATCAATCACAGAAATGCTCTAGCTTCTTTGTTTTCTCCCCTGGTCTCCTTAAGTTTTTCTTGAATGATGATTAGAAATGTTTAAGTAAATGAACTTATACTTCGTCATGCATAGATTAACACATTTCCCAGTGAACTTGTAAATCTGTAAATGATCCAGTCATCCAACTTTCTGGCGATCATCCAAAATAATGTGTATAACCGTGTGATCTCAAATATAGACTCTAAACCAATCACATTTAATGTCCATGAGCTTGCATCATCTTATTCTACACAAATAGGGGCTGGATAGAATTTTTTTATTTCCCCAAAGCTCCCCCTAAGGCCATGCTTGGCCATTTAGGTTGACGTAGTAACATCAAGTGAGGGTTCAGTAGCATATACTAAATCTTTCTTTACCTTAGTCTCACTCTATTCCTTCTCTTTCCATACTTTACCATTGTCCTTGTTACCTTCCTTCACAAAATGTTTGTCAAACTCATCCATGTATTTTGCCATACTTTTTCCAACATCACCAATATTTTTCTTTATAACAACAGGTGGTGGTCTTATGTTGCTTGCAACTCTTTTATACATGCAAAAAATCGTTATATGTCCTTGATTGTTACATTTGTAGCATGTAGGAGATTGTTTTGTTCTGATTAACCTATAACCTTCAATTTCTTGCGATGTGCCCAAAGTTTTTGCACTTATAACATGTAATCTTAGCTCTTGTTTCTTCTCTAATATAATCTTATTTAGTGCTTGATTGATCAGGTTTTTTACATTATGCCTTCTTGTGCCCATATTCATACAAATTGAAATAATAACCAGAAAATGGCCTATAAGGAGTCTTACCTCTGCAATCCCTCTTCATGTGACCAAATTTTCTACATCCAAAGCATCTTCCTCTGAAAGTTCTGATCTACTCTCTAGGTTCCTCTTGTTGTATAGGATCTTCTTGTTGATTAAGTTTCTCATATGTTTTACCTTCAGACTTTCTTTCTTGAGATTTAGATCATTTTTCTTTATCAAAGTCAACTCCTTTCATGTCACCTTTAGGTTTTTGTCTTTTCCTCCTTTCATCAATATTTTCATTGCTTGCATGAAGATTTTCAATGTGATTCTTTGCTTCAACAAGTTCTCCCTTAATGATGTGGTTATATTTCTCTAATTCTTGATACTTGATTCTGTAATCATCAATTTCAAACTGCATCTTTCCCACCTGTACATTTGCATTGTTCAAGATCCCTTCAAGTCTGGTCTTTCCATCTCTCTCTTGTTGAATTTCTTTAGTTATTTGAATAGTAGTAACTTTGCATTCATGTTTCAATACTTCTTTGTCTTTTTCAAGATATTTAATATGATATGATGAGCCATTATCAAATTCTTCTTGTATCATTTCCACAAGATCTTGCCTTTGGTTCCTAGAAAGTTCAAGTTGTTCCTTAAGCTTCTTAATAAAACCCTCAACTCTTCTCAATTTGAATTTCAATTCAGCATTATCATCTTTTGCCTTATCAAGGTCTTCAAGTGCTTCCTCAAAGATTTCTTCCAAACTACTTGAATCCATCTGGAAATCCCTCAAGTTGTTAGGATTTCTCTACAAGGGCCACAAGCTCTGATACCCATTTTTAGGATTAAGTAATATTGAGAGGGGGGTGAATCAGTATTACAACACTTTAATTTCAAACTTAACAAATTCAAGATTAACCATGCAATTACTAAAATAAGAAGAACATACACATAAAATAAACAACTCATAACACCATGATTTGTTCACAAGGAAACCCTAGCCAAGGGAAAACCCCGATGGGGATGATACCCACAAATAATACACTAAGAGTATAATGTCCCTATTAGGAGACCTAGCCCTATTAGGAGATAAATATTACATTAGTACATATCCTTGTTAAAGGATAGAAACCTTGTTAGGGGTATACAAGGATCTCACTGCTCTTACAATGCAAAAATTGTCTTTACAATGATTTACCAAAAGGTGAACTATACAAGCATATGTTATGCTCAACTAGTCCTAGTTATAGCTTGCAATATACTCTGTTTGATTCTGAAATCACAATACATATATCTATTCCACACACCTCTTTGCATCTCAAAAAATCTTCACATATATACTCGATCTCATAAGTTTTCCAGTCGGCTCACAAATACATCACAAAATGTGCCCAACACTTAATCAAATATAAAATACATAGTCGGCGATCATACATAAAAAAAATTAGGGTAGGACCCTAAACAAATCCAAAGTAGCACTTTGGATTCCATGTTATAATCCCTTAATCATCACGACCACTTATCTGCCTTGTTTGACTGCTGCATTTTCTTCACATAACTTCAACAAGTTGTAACTTTGTCTAGTCAACTCCAAAATGAAAGAGACCATAAGTGAAGGTCTACTACACCCCATAATACATTCCTCTAAGCTCGTAATACTTAAGTGATCACATAATGTGCTCGCTAAGAAAAACTGTACAATTGTACCCTCTCAATAGCTTCCTGGACTTAGTCATTTTTCCAAATAGAATCTCAAAACTGGAATGTACTCCAGGCGACCATGTCAATAAGTAGAATTTCCATGAATGAAAACCTCTAAGGTATACTCATTAGGTCACTTACCAACATATATCATGTATGAATATATATTATCATATGAATGCAATACATGTAGAAATGAAACCATACGAGGAATCATCACCATACATCCATTAAAGCAATCATTCTAGATATACCTTCAATATACAATGTGAGATTTTAATGTAGGCACTTATATATAGACGTGAAGATTTTGTATTATCATGGATTTTCTAAAGATTCTAGCAATGCCCATTCCCTCAATATTTAGTTGATATGATAATATAAGTGAATTGAACAAATAAGTAAATGATTTTTTGAAAAAATTTCTTACTCCAATGTATTTAACTATATATATATATATATATATATATATATATATGAGTTCCTTATATATACATAGCTGAATATGTTTTTAGGCAGTCTAAGGAGATAGAATTAAGCTAGGTTAATCCAAATAATATAACCACAGAGCCACCAGATTATACGAAAGAAACCTTTGACAACCATCGCCAAATTTACCCTGAATGCTAATATTTAAGTTAGTTATTTTAACTATTTTCTGTACAATGTTTCCAATGGTTCAATGTCTTTGAATTGTAATATTAACCATATTTTTAAATATAGTGTTTTTCAAAATAGACATTTAACCTTATCTATAGAAGAAAAATTTATGCATCTTTTTATAGAGTCTATATCATTATACTGTAAATATACCCTATATGAAACCCTAGGTGTTCTTAACTATCTCCTTGCCCCTTGGTTTCACCTCCTCCTTTACATGGTTCTCATCTTCTTCCTTGTCATCATTGTGGTCTACTTTATCCACCTTCATAAACTAGTCCAGGCCCTTCCAATCTTTGCATACCCTTACCTGCATAACACTTAGCAAAAATATCCTATTCCTTTTAATTGTTGGAAGCCTTTTTTCAAATGCCCTAAAATTTATAATCATCAGAATGGGGTAGACTTGTATCAGTCGATATCTAACTCCATAGTCACTGTGCTTGGGAATGCAAAGGTTGATGTCAATATTTTCCAGGAGTACATCCAATTCATCTAGAAGGAATTTCTCAAAAAGGCTAAAGCATAATTCACTAATGGTCACCTTATCCCTATCAACATGAAGTTGTGTGGCTACAAAGATAGCTATCACTTCAATATTTGTTTTGGGACGATCCTTAAGCAATGAAAATTCCTTACCTACAATCTTCATTATCATTCTGAAAATGAGGTTGTGTTTCACCTTCATAATCTTTCCTAGCTTCAACTCTGTTATTTCATTCTAGAAGGACATTTCTCTTTTACTAGGTTTCATCTTAATTAGAGTATCCCCCGGCTCCAATTATGGTAGGGATCTCCTCTCCTAGAGCCTTCTAGCTCTCTATAAGACCTTCTCTTGGTCTTCTTTTAGGGTCTCTATCTCTACCCTAACTACAAGATTCCTTTCTGGTCCTCTAACTCACTAGGAGCTCTCCACCAACTTCAAACCTTTTGCTAGACAATTCCCCATAGCCTTACTCTTTCATGGTTTCCTTGTTCCACTAACCATCCAACTAAAATTTACCCTTGTGAGTTGGTTCCTTGACTCTTTCCTAAGTCCCTTCAACACTTCTTGATCCACATTGGAGGATCTTTCAACCAAACTCCAATCAAGTTCAAGTTTCTAGTCTTTTAGGCCTTGTAGCCTTTTTTAGCCCTATTAGCCATCCTAAACACTGAAAAGTTGAATTTTCTCTACAAATCCCTTAATATCCCTAGAATCTGATCACATATTATTTGTGGGTTTTCCCTAACCTTATATATTTTCTAGGTCTCCAATTCCCACACTATCCGTACAGTGGACTTCCACCAAACCCCTAAAAATAAGGGTTTCTAGGGCATGACGACTGGTTTAGTTTCTTGGGCTTCTTTAGCTGATCAATTGAGTTCCTCAGAACTCCTCCTTCCATCATAAGGTCTTCAATTCATTCCCCCACATTCCTCTATCCTTTATTGGCACATACGAATCACTCAGCAACCTCCATTACCTCTGCACTGTTTAGTTACCCTAGCCAGAATAACCAGTACTCACCTAGGGCGTGAATGTTCTCAATCTTACCCTGCACACACACACACAATCCACAATCCATATCTACAAATTATAGACAAGGCTCTAATGGATTCCAAGTTTTCATGGAGTTTGAACCACAGGAACACCAAGAAAAGCCATCTTTTACATGACTGGACCAAAACTGGCCAGTGAACTCACAAAATACAAGAAATTAAAAAAAAGCTAACCAGAAAGAATAACTAACTAATACAATGCCACAAATATCTCAGGAATTACATTTCAAACACTCTCCATTCTTTCATTCAATCCATTCAATCCACAAAAGTGATGGATGATGGCTCTGTATGTTAATTACAGTGTAAATTGGTTCTTTTCAATAACCAGTCCGTACATAATCAAATATAACTATCAGATTAGGGTTGAAATAACCTTATATACTCTCATCCCTCATGTCTAGACCCTCTGGTCAGGATTTGGGCATCATAAGAGCTAATTCCTAAAATTTAGGAAATGTTGTCATGACAACTTTGAAAAGTTGTCATGACAACTTTGACAACTTTTGTCAAAATGACACTTTCTTCACTTTGATGGTCCTATTTGTTTTCAAACCTTACCAAATGACCTCAAATGACTTGAAAACATTAAAAACTTAAAAAATTTCCCATTTTGGAATTTTGGTCAACCCTTTGACCTTTTGGTTGACTTTTAGGTGCTAGACCCCTAGAATCAACTTGACTCAATCCACACACAAACCCTAATCTCTCCTAACATTAAACACACCTAAAACACACTAGGGACTTTATAACATAGTCCTTATTCATGGATGGTTTTCCAAAACAACCTACAAGACAAAATGACTAAAGATCTTCCTAAAGACCTTAGGGTGCTCCTGCACCATCCCCCCCTGCAACAAGAAAGTTAAGGTGCATGTGGTGTCAGGAAATCCTCACTAATTCTATGCTTCTTGAAGTCACTCTCAGCTATCCAAGTGGCTTCTGACTCTGGTTGTTGTCTCCACTTCACTAGATGCTCCATATAGACTTTATGTCTTGTCTTCTTCTTTACTCTTGAATCCAATATATCTTCCACTTGTGGCTTGACATGTTCCAGATTATTGAACTCTCCCACATCCTCATGCACCTATGTACTGTACTAAAACTCATCCATATCTAGCCCCTTATACTTGATCAAATCCTTCACATTGAAGATTGGAGAAATTTACATCTCCTTGGGCAACTCCACCTTGTAAACATTGGGTCCATACTTATCCAATATCTTACAGGGTCCCATCCTTTTCATCTGTATCTTACTAGGTATCCCTTTTTGTAATCTTGCCTTATTCAAGAACATCATTACTATTTCACCCACTTCAAACTACAAATCTCTTCTTCTCTCATCTCTTTTAGCCTTCAACTTTTGATTGGCCTCCATTAAGGTCTTTTTCACTTGCTCATGGACTTCCTTCATTGATTGTACAAAGTCATCAGCATGTCAACTAACTCCCTCATATCCTTTGAGGTCTTTGAGCTCCATCACACCCCTTGGATGTGCCCCATACACAATCTCAAGTGGAATTTTCACTATAGTCCTATTTGTGCTATCATTATAGGCAAATTCTACCTGTGGGATAACTTGCTCCCATCCTTGTCCACATTCCTTTGTCAGCCATCTAAGTAAGTTCCCAAGAACTCTATTTATTACTTCAGTCTACCCATCCGTTTGAGGGTGGTAGCCAGATCCATGAGATAAGTTTGTACCTATTCTCTTCCATAGGATCTTCCAAAAGTTCCCCATGAACTTCACATCCCTGTCTGCAACAATGCTCATTGGTAGGCCATGAATCCTCACTATCTCCTTGATGAAAAAGTAGGCAATATGGCTGGCATCATGTCTTGTTTTGCATGATATTAAATGACTCATCTTACTAAACCTGTCTACCACTACAAACACACTGTCTAAATCAGTTGGAGTCCTAGGTAACCCCACTATGAAGTCCATACTTATGCACTCCCAAGGTCTACTTGGGATGGGTAATGGCTGGTAAATTTTTGCATTTGATGAAGTTCCTTTAGCCTTCTTACATATGCCACACTATTCCACATATCTTTTCACTTCCTTCTGCATCTTTGGCCACCAATAGAACCTTTCCACTAAGTCCAATGTCTTATTTAGTCCAAAGTGTCCACTTAGGCTCCCATTATGTTTCTCATGTATGAGGTTCTCCCTCATAGAGCATTTTGGAACACAAAGTTTCTTGCCTTTGAATAGAAACCCATTCTACAATGTATACTCTGCAAACTCACTATGAAAGTGATTCTCAAAATCTTTGCACACTTTGTAAATCTCTGAGAAATCTGAATCTCCCTCATATAGGTCTTTAAAACCTTCAACTCCTGTTCTTTGCAACTGAATCTCTTGAATGGTGAGTAGTATCCTACTAAGGGCATCTTAAAATTTGTTTTGCACCCCCTTCTTATGTTTTATAGTGAAGGTATATGACTATAGGAACTCCATCCATTTTATGTGTCTCAAGCTAAGCTTGTCTTGAGTGTTTATGTAACTCAATGCTTGGTTGTCTGTAAAGACAAAAAACTCTTTAGGAAATAGATAATGCCTCCATTTATTTAAGGCTTGTACAAGAGCATATATCTCCAAGTCATAGGAAGAGTAACAAGACTTAGCCTCATTTAGTCTTTCACTGAAAAGGCCACAGGCCTGCCTTCTTGGCTTAGGACAACTCCTACTGCAATGTTGCTTGAATCACACTCCACAATGAATGTTTTATCAAAGATAGGTAACAAAATATAGGTTGAGTGGCTAATTCTCTTTTCAACCTTTCAAACCCCTTATTAGCTTCCTTAGTCCATATGAATTTAGTCTTCAATCATCCTTTGATAGTGTCTAGGACTGGAGCACAAATCTCACTGAATCTCCCAATGAACTTCCTATAGAATTGGGCTAACCCATGGAAGTTCCTAACTTCAGTCCCTATCTTAGGAGTATGCCAGTTCAATATGGCCTCTAATTTCTCTTTATCCATTTTCAAGTCACCCTTGGAAACTACAAATCCAAGGTAGACTAGCTCTTCCTTCATGAACTCACTCTTCTTAAGGTTTATGGTGAGTTTCTCATCCTGCAACTTCTCCAACACTAACTCCAAGTGTTTCATATGATCCTCTTTGGTTTTACTGAATATGAGGATGTCATCTAAATAGACCACTACAAAGACTCCTATATAGTCCTTCAATACCTCATTCATCACCCTCATAAAGGTGCTTGGTGCATTGGTAATCCCAAAGGGCATAACTAACCATTCATATAACCCCTTTATAGTCTTAAATGAAGAATTCCACTCATCACCTTCCTTCATCCTAATTTGATAGTATCCACTCTTCAAGTCAATTTTAAAGAAGTACTTAGCATCCCCAAAGCAATCCATCAAGTCTTCTATTCTAGGAATTGGAAATATATACCTAATAGTTATCATATTTATTGCCCTAGAATCAGTACACATCCTCCACTTACCTCCCTTCTTAGGAGCCAACACCACTGGGACAGAACAAGGAATTATGCTTTTCCTAATAAATCTTTGGTCCAACAATTCTTGCACTTGCCTGGCTATCTCCTTGTTTTTCTCTGGTATCATCTTGTATGCAGCTTTGTTTGGCAAGGATGCTCCTGGTATGAAATCAATTTGATGACTTATCTCCCTTTTTGGTGGTAGTGAAGCTAGTGTACCCTCACATATTATGTCCTTGAACTGGTCCAATAGTTCCCTCACTTCTTTTGGCATAGGTTCTTGCTTATGATTCTCCTCCTCCTTTGGCTTTAACAATATTGCATTTCCAACTTCTTCATCTTTCATATCCCTTAGGAATTATTTTCCATTCATCAACATGGCACTAGATTTTGCCTTCTCCACTATGTCTTCTTCTATTAAAGACTATATTTTGAAAGTTACCCCATTTTTCTTGAAGGAGTACTTATTATCTTTCCTATTATGGACAACTTCTCTATCATACTGCCATGGTCTGCCAAGCAACAGATGGAAAGAATCCATTGGTAACACATCATATAGTATCCTATCCTGATACTTTCCAATGGAAAATTCTACCCACACTTGTTCATTCACCAAGATGTTTTGGCCCTTATTCAACCATGTAACTTTATAAGGACACACATGTGGGATTTTGGTGAGCTTCAACTTCTCTACTGCCTCCTCAGATATGACATTATCTATTGATCCTGAATCAATGATTACCTTGCACACCTTCCCCAATATCTTGCACTTTACTCTGAAAAGAGCCCTCCTCTACTTTTTCTCATCTTTGGTGGGTGTCTTGATTAGTATTCTTCTCAACATAAGGTGTTCTCCTTTCTCTGAATCTAGGCTCACCTCTGATTGTTTTGAGAAATCTTCTTCTTGGACATAAGCTATTTTCTTCTCCCCTTGTGAGGATTTTGGTTTATCCAGACACCTATATGCAGGGTGTCCCAATTGTCCACATTTGTAGCATTTCATTGAAGAAAAGTGAGAGCTTCTCCCAAAACCTCCTGATCTTTTGCTACCACTATTATAATAACTTCTTCCTCTGTTATTGTATCCACCCCTACTGCTTGTTTCTTGTCCTTCCTCTGAATATCTAGAGTCACTTTGACCTCTACTATCACTGCCTCTGCCACTTGAACCTCCTCTATGGCCACCTCTTTTGTCTCTACCCCTTCCTCTACCTTCGGAGCTAGAATCTTGTCTCTTCTTGAGTTTCTCTTCCACTTTCAAAGCCATTTAAAAAATAACTATGAATGGAAATCAAGGTAAAGAGACTAAGTTATTCTTGAATGTTCCACCTTAATCCATTAAGGTACCTTGCAACTTTGATGCTCTCTGTCTCCTGGATTCTTGATCTAAGAAAAAGCTTTTGGAATTCCTCAGTATAGGTTGGCACATCTAGGTAATTCTCCTTCACCTTTGCAACCATTGTTTTCCAATTTTATATGGGCTTCTTGCCCTCTTTCTCTCTTTCTTCCTACAATAACTTCTACCATGTGAGTGCTTTCCCTCTTAGCCTTGACTTGGCTATCTTCACCTTTTGTGCTTCTGTGACCCCATCACACTCAAAGTGATTCTCCATCCCTTCAAGCAATTCCATAACCATTTCTGTATCCATCTTACCAGAGAATACTGGTATTCCTTCTAGATCCTTTCCACTCAATGCCTTGAGTGCCTTGAGGAATGGTTCATCAGGTAGAAGAGGGTCAGGCCCTTGTTCTACCTCCTCTTCTACTGGTTTCTTTCCTTTATCTATCCCTTCATGCATTTCTTATCTCAAATTTCTGGTAGTCTCTACCACTTCTGCCATCTTGATCTTCATTTCTTCCATTGCTTCTTCAAGAAGCCTATTCTTGATTTGTTTCTCTGACAAATCCTTGGCCAACTCTGCATTATTCACCATAATGTTCTCACCTATGGATTCACTCCACTCTGACATACACTAATCCACTCCCAAGCCTTTCAATGGCTCTGATACCAATTTGGTCTCTCCTAGAGCCTTATATCTCTCTCTAAGACCTTCTCTTGGTCTTCTTTTAGGGTCTCTATCTCTACCCTAACTAGAGGATTCCTCATTGATCCTCTAACTCACTAGGAGCTCTCCACCAACTTCAAACCTTTTGCTAGACACTTCCCATAGCCTTACTCTTTCATGGTTTCCTTGTTCCACTAACCATCCAACTGACATTTACCCTTGTGAGTTGGTTCCTTGACTCTTTCCTAAGTCCCTTCAACACTTCTTGATCCACTTTGGAGGATCTTTCAACCAAACTTCAATCGAGTTCAAGTTTCTAGTCTTTTAGACCTTGTAGCCTTTTTTTAGGCCTATTAGCCCTCCTAAACACTGAAAAGTTGAATTTTCTCTACAAATACCTTAATACACCTAGAATCTAATCACATATTATTTGTGGGTTTTTCCTAACCTTAGAGATTTTCTAGGTCTCTAATTCCCACACAGTCTGTACAGTGGACTTCCACCAAACCCCTAAAAATAAGGGGTTCTAGGGAATGAAAACTGGTTTGGTTTCTTGGGATTCTTTAGCTAACCAATTGAGTTCCTCAGAACTCCTCCTTCCATCATAAGGTCTGCACTTCATTCCCCCACACTCCTCTATCCTTGATTGGCACATACCAATCACTCAGCAACCTCCATTGCCTCTCCATTGTTCAGTTACCCTAGCCAGAATAACCAGTACTCGCCTAGGGCTTGAATTTTCTCAAGCTTCCCTTACACACACACACTCCACAATCCATATCTACAAATTATATACAAGGCTCTAATGGATTCTAAGTGGTCATGGATTTTGAACCACGAGAACACCAAGAAAAGCCATCTTTTACATGACTGGACCAAAACTGGCCAGTGAACTCACAAAATACAAGAAATTAAAAAAAAGCTAACCAAAAAGAACAACTAACTAATACAATGCCATAAAGATCTAAGAAATTACATTTCAAACACTCTCCATGCTTTCATTCAATCCATTCAATCCACAAAAGTGATGGATGATGGCTCTGTATGTTAATTACAGTGTAAATTGGTTCTTTTCAAAAACCAGTCCGTACACAATAAAATCTAATTGTCAGATTAGGGTTGAAATAACCTTATATACTCTCATCCCTCATGTCTAGACCCTCTGGTCAGGATTTGGGAATCATAAGAGTCAATCCTAAAATCTAGGAAATGTTGTCATGACAACTTTGACAACTTTTTTCAAAATGACACTTTCTTCACTTTGATGGTCCTATTTGGTTTCAAACCTTACCAAATGACCTCAAATGACTTGAAAAAATTAAAAACTTAAAAATATTCCCATTCTGAAATTTTGGTCAACCCTTTGACCTTTTGGTTGACTTCTAGGTGCTAGACCCCTAGAATCAACTTGACTCAATCCACACACAAACCCTAATTTCTCATAATACTAAATACACCTAAAACACACTAGGGACTTTATAACATAGTCCTTATTCATGGATGGTTGGCCAAACCAAACTACAAGCCAAAATGACTAAAGATCTTCCTAAAGACCTTAAGGTGCTCCTGCACCAAATTCTTACTCTAAAAAAATGACCTCAGTAATCGTCTCCCAGCTAATTAATATCCCTTTATACGTGTGGGATTTATTAATCTTAGCATCAAACTTTGCAATGATTCTGTAAGTAATTATTAATCAGCCACCCTCGATCTTATCAGTAAGATTACTCACAGTTTCCACACTTCTTCTAGTATCCAAACCATGTCATGTCTTAAGTTTAGTATACATTATTAAAGGTTAAAGCAATCTTATAAATTAGAGAATACATTTTTAAATCTTTTACGCACTAAAAATTGACAAGATCGATATTCAAGTAAGGAATACTCTTGTACTCTTTCATAAGTATACACTGACGCTGTCATGATTGAGATTTATGAGGCACAAATTATTAGGTCAGTTCGTATATAAATATATCTTTATATACGTAAGAATAATTTTATATATATATACACACACACTTTGTCTTTATTTATTTTCAATACATATGTATTTGTATAAATAGATACATGCGACCGAAAGGGATACTTAAAATGAAAGTGAAGATATAATGCTATATTGATTTCTCAGTATTAACTAGAATAATATATTGTGGGATTTTTATATATAAATTTTATTATGTATTATAGTAAGAAAGATATTAGATGCAGGGATACATTTCATCACAGTTACACTCATATACCCTATATTTAAGACATTAAAGATGAGGATATCAAGAGACTCAACCTATGTGGAGATAATAATTCCACCTCTGTACCTATCGCATACTATTGAAATTTCACCTCCTTTCATTTGTTGATAATGATCTTGAGGCCACGCCCTCCACCATAGAGTGGAGCAAGGGAGATCAATAACTGATATCTTTGATGGAATACTAATGTCCATGTCTCATTTCTTATCAAAGACTATACCATACTCTATCTCTAGGAGGGCGGGTGATTTCTAGTTCATCCTATACTTATCTTTTCCCCATCCGCTCCTAGATTGGAAATCTTTTCTACTACCCTGTTACCCTCCCTGAAGATATGGTTTATAGTAAATTGATTAAAGAGAATCAAAATCCCCATAATTTGTTTAACCATCCCATCCAGCTACCAATTCAAAGTTTCCCCATTCCTAATAGAATTCACTACCAGGGTCGAGTATTCCTCTATTTCCACTTTATCTATTCCATGCCTTCTCCAAAGCTTTAAGCCTTCTAATAATGCCATGAATTCCACAACATTTTTGGACCTCACTCCTATGGGAAAATCCATATTAGCTACTAATTCTCCTTCCCAATTGTAAATACAACATCCAATACCAGGTACACCTGGGTTTCCCCTTGAGGATCCATCGAAGTTAAACTTATGCCATACAACTGACAGAGATTTCCAAATACACACTTTTCTAATTTATTCTGATTCTTTCTTAAAAAAATTATTCAGAGGAGGAATTTTGAGGCCTGTCCACTTGTGTCTTATTTTATCATCCCATTCTGAAAAATATCAAATCTTGAATCCCCACACTATTCATGTTGTTAACTACTTCTACTATAACTTCTTATAACTTGTTGATGAATTTATTTTCCTCCACTTCCAAATCTTTAAAAATCATTCTATTTCTCTCTTTCCAATCTTCCCAAATTAGGAGGTATGGGGCCAAGGTCCATAATTTTCCATACAAAACATTATTCTTAATTCTTGGCCAAAATTTGAATAGATCAATTATCTTATTGGGAAGAGTTGATTTCCAATTTATCCTATTCATTAACCATATCCAACATTTGTTAGTAAATTCACAGTTCAAGAGGATATGATCCACGGATTCTTCTTCTTTCTTGCATAAGGTACATCTACAAGGTCCCTGGTACCCCATCTTCCAAAACCATTCTGCAGTGATAATCTTGTATTCCATAGAATCTCATGCAAACATACTTGCCTTTGACATGCAGGCCTTATCCCAGCATAATTATATTGGCAATTTAGATTTAAAGAACTAATGTTTATTATATAGGATATTGTAACCATCTTTTGTGTTATATACATCATTTTTTGCCACAGTCCAAATGATCCTATCCACTCCAGGGCTAGGAGAAATCAATAGAGTTTCAAGGATCTCCATCAACTTGGCCCAGAAGTCCTATGGAATGATAAGGTTCTTGTTGGGATTAATGGGAAGTATGTACTAAGAGGGGAGGGGTGAATCAGTACCTCTAAAAAGTTTATATCCTTTAATCAATTAACCTTTGTAATCAATTGTATATCGATTCAATCTGATCTATATTATCTTGATGCGAGTTATATCAATTCTTAACAGTAACATATATGTGAACATTCATAGAAACATTCATGAAAGTAATTTGACACATAACACAAGATATGATATCGTAGAAAACTCTTGTTAGGAAGTAAAAACTGCAATGGGGATGACACCCACAAAATCTTCACTATCTGTAGATTGGAAGGGTTCAGTTAAGGCTTACAATTTGATCACTTCTGATGATCTACCCTGTTAAGAGTATCGATGGAGACATGTTAAAGTCTAATATGTTAGGAGCTTTAGAAACATTATTGAGTGTGCACTCGGTTAAGAGATTTGTAGTTAGACTGATAAATCCACCTTCCTTGAAAGGATTTTTACACTTTGCTCCACTTTTTAGAATGATAGAAAATTACAAATTGACCTAGTAAATGCAATCTCCTATTGTTGATACAGATCCAATTTAGTTCACATGAAAAATATTATCACCTAATGTGATTGAGTAATACCTCTGATTCTCGGTAGCCTCTATTCTTGGTTTTTGCTAACCAAATTCACCTTTTTCTATTTTGGTTCTTGAAACTTTCAATTTGATCCATAGATGTGCACATTGGCTTCATTCATGTTCTCCTCTATATTCACATCCTTTTCTCATGCCACTATAATGAATGATTGCATCATCTATTTATAAGATGGACTAACTTCATTAAGTTTTGAGAAAAACAATGTTAACTCTAAGATCAAGTTTACAACTTGTATCTAGATCTCCTAGTCTATGTGTTTTAAATTAGTTAGACTGATTAAAGCACTTACATTCATGTTTCTTGTCCCTAAATAAATGGACTTAAAACAAATAAATATCCTATAAAATAGAATAAGCTTGCTTTATCTGACATGGAAGTCAGATCCACTTTTTGTGGGTTGCAACTGACTCTTGGTTCCTGACTGTCGGTTATGCTTGACTATCTTTCAGTTTTGTTCTAGCGGTTGCACTTTAATTGTCTTATCGGTTTTCACTTTATCTTTCACATCAGGTTCCTCTATTGGGTTCCTCTTTATCTTTCTATCTTTGCATTTTTTGCTTTACACATTAAGTTGTGTCGTCGGTTCTCTTTGCACTTAGTCATCTTCTATGATCTCTTTCTATCTAATCTTTGGTTTGCTCTTGTCCTATCTTTCGGTGTATGCTTCCCGAAAGTGTTTTTTGCATACTAATGGAAAATTAATGTCATCAATCTCCTCCTTTGACATTAGTATCAAAAAGTGATATGTGCAAAATACTAACAAAATGTTAAGTATATACAACATATATAATCTTTAGTCATTTCATGACTCCTCCTATGTATATGCCGGTATATCTGTAAATACAATATCTTTCCTTATACATATCATTTTCCATATATATATATATATATATATATATATATATATATATATCATTTTCCCTATGAATGTACATATACATGTATTTACCATTTGTTTTCCATTTGTCCATATGAATGAATAAATACATATCATTTTCCCTTTTTTTGTTTTTGTACTCATATCATTTTTCCCCTTTTTTGATATTAAGGGCAAAGTTCAATACCTTAGAGCTTATCAAAAATGTGGGAGTGTGAATACATCATGTCTTCCATAATTTTCTCACATTTTTCTTTTAGGTTCTCTAGAGCTATGTGCTCAAATGTGATCTTTGAGTCCATTTCATAGCTGTTGTCCGCTATAGACATCTCAGGGTTGCTATCAGTTGCCTTGCTGAACTGATATGTTGTTGAAGCAATGTAATGTTTGGTAGAAGTTGAGCTTGGATCTCGGTTACTTGTTCCCTAAAGTGTGTCTCTACTTCCCACAATTCCTGCCTTAACCTTTTGATCTCAATGATTTTCTCATAATGCAATTTAATTGCATTGTCTCCATTGGTGGTTAAGCTTTTTGCACTACTTTCTAGATCTGTATCCAGCTTTGCAATGTTGTCATTCTTCTCTTTAGTGAACTTTTCTAATGTTCTCAATTTTTGAATTAATTTTATAGCTTTAGTTATAATTGGATCCAATTTAGTAATGAATTCTGATAGCTTTACCTTATTGACCGCCACTTCTTGGCTGATGTTTTCAATGAGCTTTTGCTGGTACCTCTGCTTTGCTCTCTCCTCAATTTCCTTCTCAGCATCAATATTCTGAGTTGTTATTTATTCTGTGAGAGTGGCTAATTCATATAGAATGGGCTTGTTTTGATCAATATCAACATCAGCTACAATCTGGTGCAAGATGTCCCTAGTTGTCTCTAGTACCATGGAGTCTCTGTGTTGTTTCTTCAGCTTCTCCTATAATGCCTTTCTTTGGCATATTTCTTTGTATTCTTGTAATGCTTCAAAATCAAGGGTAGATGGGTCACACTTTGGTATTTTAATAAGTTCATCCAAGGTGACTTCCAAATTATTCTTCTTTGATTTCTTCTTCTTCTTTTTTGAATCACTTGAGTGTAACACCATTTCCAATTTCTCGGCTTTCTCAGTTGTGCTCGATGAAGTTACCTGTTGTGCTTTTTTTTGTTGCTTGGTGTTGGTTTCAGCTTATTGGGTGCCTGTAGACGTCTCCACATTCACCTTCACATCATTGGTAGCATGTTTTTTGGTTTCCTCAGGAGTACCATCTTTTGGTTTATCTCCTTTATTGGTGTTCTTAGCTTCATCATTCTTTGTTCCTGCATTCTTCTCTGTTCTGTGTGCATCCTTTTTTGTATCTTCTCTATTAACCTTATCAGTATCAGTTACATTTTGAGTAGCTCCGATGTCTTTCTAACCATCGGTGTTGTCTTTGTTTGCTTCTTCCCTTGCATCCTTGGGAGTATCCTTGTCAGGTGACTTGTTTTATTCTTGTAGAATATTGATAGCTTGTATCAATATTGGTATGTTACCTGGAATGTTTACTTGTGCAGCATCAACTTTTGTGCCCTGCTCATAGGTTGTGTCCTTTGCAACAGTGACATCTTCATCTTTATTAACTTCCTCTATTGGGTCATCGGTAATGTCAATAATGTTAGTATCCACAATGCTGTCATTTGTGGTGTTTGGCCATGATTCATCTGCGAAATCTTCATTCTTTTTTCCAGTTGTGTCATCTTCTTCCTTATCTAACTCAAAATATATGCCATCTTCTGTATCTTTTATTAAGACATGTTCAAAATCTTTCTCAGGGCTTTCCTCCTCAGTAGGTTTGTTTAGAATCTTACACCATTTCTTATGGCTATCATGTTCAAGTTCTATAAGCTTTCTTTTGAGAAATTTATAGGCTCTCAACTTCAGTGAGAACTCCTTTTTGTATTTCTCTATCATCTCATCTATTTCTTCCTTCTTAGATCAAGAAGGCATAAGAGCAAAAAGTCCTCTTTCTTTAATTTCTTTCTCATTCTTCAAGGCAAATGTCCATCTAGAGTATAGTTTATCCAAGAGTTCCCTTGGTACTAAACTAGCTTCGAATTGCACTGGTACATATTTGAATTTATACATTTTTTCTATGATGGCATCCTCTATTTTATTCTGATCTTCTGGGTCTAATTTCAACCATCTTCTAATCTTTAAATCTGTAATAGATCCTAAGTTTGCAATAGATTTACAAATATCATCAATGTATTCTAGAGATTTTACCTTGACACTTTCTGCCTATATAGCTTCATCCTGCTTGGTGTCTTCAATATCCTCTCGGGTTCTGATGAGCTTCCTTCCTCTTTTGTTTTTCCCTCTCTTTGGTGTGCCAGCTTTCCTCTTTTATTTTCTTACCTTTCCTTTCTTCAAAGGTGAAGGAGTAGAATCCTTTGATGTTTTGCTTCTTTTTCTAGAAGAAGTTGTTGTCCTTGGCTTCTTGGTTGGTGGAGGAGGTGGTGAATCTGACTTTGTTTCCTCAAAGTCATCCTTTCCTTAGTTTTACCGATAGATAATTGTTCTTCGGTTGCTTCTTCCTGTTCAACTTCTTCATCCTGTTCAGTTTCTTCTTCAGTTGCTGATAGTATTTTCTTGAGATTCTTTACCATCTTGTCCTTCCTAAAAATTTTCTTAACTAGGCCAGATTTTATTCTTGTCTTGGCCTCCTCATATGTTCCAAAATTGTGTTTTTTCTTATCCAATGGTTCATTGATCAAGGCATCAATTGCCTTAGTTGCAAGATCAATGTTTATTTCATACTCCAATGGTTGTAACCATGTTGTCCTCGGTACATCAGGCTTGATATATGTTTTATCTGTATCAACCATGAAGCATATCTCATCTTTATATTTCTCAATGAGTTGTTTGGGGATCCTTACCCTCTTTTGCATTTGATCTTTGAATACAGTAAAGTATTCATCCATGACTGTCTCAAAATTTTCTCCCAATGAAGCTATATGTTCACTGATATGCATGGTGACCGGTTTGGTGCTGTCCCATTTCACATCTCCTATCGATGAGAATGTTTCTTGAAAGTAGAACAAAATACACATTATGAGTGAGCCAAACTTACATGTGTTTGAATTTGCATTCTTGATAGTCTTTACATTGTCTTTCAACTAATTCAGGAGTAGTTCAGATAAATCTATCTGTGTTCCTTTATTCACAATCTTATACATTGTGTCCACTACACTAGATGTTATGCTATTCAACCTGCTTTCTTGGAATAATTTGTAGCCTAGAACACATACACCAAAATTGATCTCATCATCGGTTATGGTGGTAACTTTCAATCCTCTGCCATCCCATTTGGCTCCTATCATCTTCTCGGTCTCGGCCTTGGGTGGATGCTTGAATTATTTTACCTTTCCAGTTATAGGGTAACCGGTGACAACATGGATAACATCTTAGGTTATCACCTTCGGTTCATCAAGCCATAACTTGTGGTTATGCATTCGGCTTAGTACTAAATGTATCCATTCAGTTTTGAAAACCTTTAGGAACATTAGGACATTGGTGAGATATTTTACTTCTATATGCTTATGTTCATCTTTCAGTGTTCCATATTCATTGCATAGCTTCTTATAAGCTTCTTCAACTTCTGAATTTCCTATCTCTGCAATCTTGCAGTGTATGAAAGATCAAACATCTTCCATGAGAAAAACCCTAGCTGGTATGAGTGAGAATGCTCTAGCATCATTGGGTTGTGAGGCAACCTCAAGATGAATCATGCAGTTAGGTTCCTGACATGCCGAATTCTTGATGAGCTTGAATGCATCCTTCTTTGTATTCTTGGATTTCACAATTCTTGATGTCGAAGCGATTTTTAGAATTTAGGGCTTCCTATGAAATGCACAAAAATAGAGTTGTCGGTTCTGTATAACTTACTGTTTACTCTTGCAAATATTTATGAAGTGCTTTGGAGTGTTGTGTATCGAGTTGTGGTCTCTCTTTGATTCAGTCATTTTCTTCTCAAAAATTGCCTTGGTCGCTCTGCTTTGGTTGTCATGAACAATGAGTTGTTATGTTTCCCTATTTATAGTTTATGCCCTAAAATGCATGTCATTAATGCTTACCAACTCCTCAGTGTATAAAGATAGAGTTCGTTGGTGAAGACTCCATTTTCCTTTGGTGACAATCATAACATTTTGGAGCAGTCGTTATTACTTTTTCCTTTACCAATAGGTTTCGGTATTGCAAACCACTTGTTCACTTTGCTTGGTTACTGATGAGGCTCAGTTTACACTTGGAAACTTTTATTTCTTAGTTTAATTGACGCTTCTTGGTAAGTGTACGCAGTCTTGTCTTTGAGTGTATACCAACAGGTTTCGGTATGACTACCTGATAGTATAGTTATCATAGATTTTGACAAGTAATACCATGATGCATCTTTCTTATGCTAATTTGGCATTTAATCAATATATATATTATGGAACTGATGTAAAATAATAAATTCGGTAATGCAGTTCCATACTTACTTGTTCTACTTAGGTGGGGGTGGTGATGTCACCAGATCCATTGGATGGGGTGTCACCATTTGCATTTCTTGGTCTAGCTTCATCATTGTTTGAAGCTCTTCTCCACATTTTGTCTCTAGCTCTCCGGATATTTTCAATGGTGTTTCCATTGGGATATGTGCTAGTTTCTATCATTCGATCTCTGTAGTCTTTCTTGAGATGACCAAGTTTGTGATAGTGTAAGCATGCCATTCCGAGGTTAGTCCAGCCTCTAGACTTTCTAGTCCACTATCTCATATAGTTTGCAGAAATGTGACCATATATTCCACATGTTGTACAGTTTGTCCAAGTGTTTTAATCCCATACATAATGGTTACTGACTCTCTTTGGTTGATAGGGAGTTTCTCGACCTTTAGGCTTCCATGCTTTCCTTTTCTTTTTCCAGCATTCAAAAGTTGTGTGCCCATTCATTTTCCACGTAGGACAGTACTTGTCCATATAGGTTTCCTTCTTTGTTTGTTTCATCTTAGACTTACATTCATATGCTTTATGTCCTTTCTTGTTACATTTATAACAAAATCCTATGAATGAAGATGTAGATTTAGGAATACCTTTCATTTTTCCTTTCCATACATTTGATGTATGGCCTTGCTTTCCACAGTGATTGCATGTAATCTTTCTTGGTCTTGAATATGTATAGACATACTTTGGATCAGTTTGATTTGATGATTCTCCATTCTTGATAAAACCTAAATCGGTATTGTTGTTGACTCTTCATTGTCCTTCAAGAAAATCATCCATTCATTTATTGCTTTCTTCAGCTTTCTTGATAATTTCATTATGTTGTTGCTAAATTCTTATTTCATATTTCAACTTTTCATTCTCATCCCTCAGTTCACCGATAGCTTCTATTATTTCAATGAGTTCAACATTTATTCTATTTTCTACTTGACTCATAAGAATAATCTGATTTGTAATCTCATGGTGATGCTCTGTAAGTCTTTGTATTTTAGACTCTTTTTCTTGTAGCTTTTTTGTGATCTTTCTTCTATCAGCAATAGCTAGTGTTCTTCCTTTCTCAGCTTGTCTATCATTGTTCATGACATCAATCATCCTTTCCATTTGTGTGTCTTGACCGATTTGCAGAGATTTAACTTTTCCAACCAGATGTAGATTGATTTCAGTTAGGCTTGTGATGCTTTCTTCTAATGTATCTAATGTTTTTCTTGAAGTTGATCCTAAAGAATCAGAGATCTGGTATCTCTTCCTCATGATAATCTATCTCATTATAGTGAGATTCCATATTCTTTCTTTCATCTAGCAGCTGTCTCATGTTGATTCTGGCTTATTTATACTGTTCATAGAACATCTGAATTTCAAGCTTCTTTTTCTCAATATTTTTATCAAGTCTGTACTTCTCCATTGTATGATCTTTTCTCTTAAGCCTTTAAGCTTTCCAAGAAGAGACTTAGCTCTGATACCAATTTTTAGGATTAATGGGAAGTATGTAGTGAGTGTTAGAATGAATTCAGAATAACTGAGAGGGGTGTGAATCAGTTATCCTTAGGTCGAGATGTAACCATATAAAACTTTATACCAACTTGAACAACTTAGATCTGCTCGGCAGCAATAAACAACAAAAGTGTGCAGTTTACTATACTAATGAAATAAGCTTGCAGAAACTTAATAGTAAAACACAACATAAACATTCACACATTTTGACACCATGATTTAATGAGGAAACCCAATATGGGAAAAACCACCAGTAACATGCTACCAAAATTTCACTCTTCTGAAGTGAGCTCTGTTAGGAGCCAACCCATTTTAAAGGTTACAAAATACACTGTCAAATGTGACCTGGTTAAAGGATTTAATCACCCTGTCAGGAGTGGCCTTGTTAGAGGACTTAGAATATTCCAATCTGAATGTCACCTTGTTTAAAGGATTTATACAATGACTGTTAGGTCAACTTGGTTAAAGGATTTGAACTGATACAATGGTTAGAAAGTAATCAGCAGGTGTGATATGATACATACAAATTACTTTGCAAATCCAGATCCAATTTCAGCTCTAATGCTAATTCACTGAGTGACTTCCATTTTCATCTCAAACTTCAGATCTGCTTGCAAAACCATCAAGCAATCTCTCTCTGCTTCTTTGCTAGGTCTTTCCAATCAGTCAATTAACCATGCAATACTCTTGCATACAACTTCTCCTTACACTTGGATACTATGATAATAACCTCTATTGGTTATATTATACCTCTTCATCTAGATCAAATAGATCTTTTTCTGCTTAATCAAGATCAAAGATCTTAGGTTAGGTCAGATCCAACGGATCTTTCCATCATTATATTTTATTTACTTCTTCAATATAGTCATTAATTAAACATTGAATCCATGTGCTAATAACAGTTTCCCATGCATTAAATGAGTGTGGACCAGTCTTAATTAACAACACATATCCCAATAAAATCAACTATGTCGGCTAGAGATCTCAAATCTCATTAATAACTAAAATATTGTTGCTCGGCTTTCTCTGTCTCCCTCAGCATTTCACTGGCGCTCGACATCATCTTTTCTTTTCTCGACATCACCTTTCACTTTGCTCAGCATCAACTTTGCTTTTCTCAGCATTGACCTTCCAGTGAACTGTCAGTGATAGATAAACAACATATCACTTTTCCAAAGTGCCAAATGATCAAGTACCCTGGTGTATACTCATAACTCAACCATTTCCTTGGTCTTCTTGTTATCCCATTCTTCAAATCTTCATCAATCAATAGATATGATACTCAAACATACAACAATAGTCTCACCAGTTAAGGTTTGACATCAATGACAAAATAACAATTGTCTACATTGTAGCAATTGTACACACAAAATAGTGCACTTCTATGAATCCTTACATGCAAGGAAACTCAAGAATGAGCCCTCACAAATCGATCCATAGCTCTCTATGCATGGAGTTGCAAGATTTATAAAAATTGCTCTCAGCTAGAGCTATAAACTCATGACCTTGCCAATAAACCATACAACGAGAGATTCAATGAAGACAAGGGCAAGAATGCCAATATCCTCAAGAATCAAAATGTATGCAATGCAATGCAAATCTAAATGAAAATGCAAGCTAAGCTATGAAAATGAAAGTACAATGCAACTAATCTATGAAATGAAAGAACAAGTGTTATCAAGCCTTCCTATTTAGACTATGTGAGATTATTCTATTGCATAAAAGGAAACTAAGCTATGAAATGAAGCTATGAATGCTAAAACAATGCAACTATGAAAGAAAATATGA
>MU223739.1:4632726-4644096 GCA_018584345.1 Thuja plicata
GACTTCCCCCACAACCCCTACTTATACCAATCTAAGCCACAGGTCGGCCCTGAACATAAATTAAATACAAATACCAAAATTAAATGCCACAAGTCGGCCAACAACAACAATTAAATGCCCAAAATAGCTGTCTTAGTAAAATTGCGATATCTCCTAACTCCGGATGAATTAGGACTCGTGCTTCGAACCATAGGTAGAAATCTAGGCCCTCTTCAATTCCTGAAATTTTCATCCTCTAACTCTTTGTGGAAAATTACTTATATGGCTTGTAATAGTCACCAAATTCCTAAGTAAGGCTGATCTCCTCTCGGTCCATGCCAAGCAACCAAGACCATGCCAAGTTCCATTAAATACATCAAAACCAATTACCAAAGACCCAAGTAGATCCACACAACTCTACCAAATCCCTCACACCTAAAAATAAGTCCACACAACTCCATCAAATCTCTCAAACATGGAGGATAGCCAACTACCCTAGGATGCTCCTGCATCATAATCTCCTAAACCCCTAAATCATACATTACAATATCTATCTGATTTCTAAGATAAGAGATAGTCTCTTGGTCATCTAAGAGAGAACTTAAACCTGGACAACCTCCCTAAGATTCATCCCAAAAAAGAGAAAGGCCTTTATTCCCTATATTCCAAGACACTTTATCCATTATCATGTGTCTACATTCCTTTATAAAATGACATTCCCTAGATCCCCCTAGGGGATTTTCATGAAGAAGAATACTCAAAGTATCGTTTCCTCTTAAGTATTTATGTCTAATAATATTTACCCATTTAAACTCTGGATCCCTAATGATTCTCCATACCAATTTTTCCCCAAGGGAAACATTCTTATCTTTGATGTTTTTAAGGTTCACCCCTCCACCTTCCCTATACCTACATATCTTATCCCATGCTACCATAGCCATCCTAGCTTTCTCTTTCGATCCTTTCCAGAAGAAGGTTTTGCACTTCTTGGAAATTTTCTTTCTTATCTCACTTGACATATTAAAGCATGTCATTTGGTATATTGGCAGATCATATAGAGTTGATTTAAGGATAAATACCCTACTTTCTATGGACAACCACTTACCTTTCTAGGATTCAACTCATTTTTCCACCTTTGCCATTACATTGTCCCAAAGACCTTCATATTTATTCCCATTAACAATTGGGAGCCCTAAATATTTGCTTGAGAGTTTTCCTTTCTTAAAATTTAGAACATTATAAATTTCATCTTATAAGTTGGCATCTATGTTGAAGAAGATATCTGGTTTTTCCTTATTAATTAGTTGCCCAGAGGCTTCTAAATAAGCTCCTGATATTTTATTAATGCTCCTAGCCTCTTCTATGTATGCTCTCCCTCATAGCATGGTATCATCCACAAATTATTGGTGAGTTGTAGCTTCTAATTCTCTCATGATCTTAATACCTTTCACAAATCATTGTTCCTTAGCTTTTGTTAAAGACCTACCTAAAGCTTCAGCCATGATTATAAACAAAAATGGGGATAGTGGGTCCCCTTGACAAATCCCTCTTGAAATTTCAAAGAAGCCCTCCAAGGAGCCACTTACTAATACTAAAATCCTAGGATTGGAGATACATTCAAAGACTAAATTAATCCATTGATTGGAAAACCCAAAGGCTTTCAAGAATTTGCACAAAAAACCTTTAGTCTACTTTATCATAGGATTTTTTAATATCTATTTTAATTAGCATACTAGGGACCTTATTACATTGTACTAAATGGATAGCCTCCTGAGCTATAATAACTCCATCCAAGATAGATCTCCCAGGTACAAATTATGTTTGTTCTTCCGATATAATCTCTGATAGCAAGTCCTTGATCATGTTTTCCATAGTCTTGGTTAATAATTTATAGATCGTATTACATAGTGATATCGGTCTAAAATAATCCCAATTATATTATTTTTCCTTTTCTGGAATTAGAGATAAAAAAATGTTGATAAAATCCCTTAATATTTTACCTGAATTTATGATGCTTTCCAAAACTTTTGATACTTCATCTCCTAAGAAACTCCAACATTCCTGATAAAAAGATACTAGAAAACCATCTGTCCCAGGGGCTCTATCTGGGAGTTGGTATAATGCCTTCTCTATTTCCTCATTTGTGAACTTAGCGTTAATTCTCTAATTCTACTCTCTAGAAATCAGAGAGGGGATATTTTCCATAATTTTCTCTTGGGGCTCCCATTTTGAACCTTCTCTATTATTCAAAAGGTTATCAAAGAAGGAAACCGCTTCTCTCGCAATCTCCTTTGGATTGTCTGACATAGTTCCATCATATTTCATAATTTCTAGAATCTTGTTAACATTGCATCTAATCTTAGTATTGTTATGAAATAATTTAGTATTCTTATCTCCCTCTACGAACCATACCTCTCTAGACTTCTTCCTCTAGTGTATTTCTTCCTTTGCCAAAATATTTTCATACTTACAAAGCAACTCTTTTTCTTTCAAATAGATTTCCTCATTCATCCCCTCCTTGAAAACTTTCTCATTTAATTCCATAAATACATAAGCTCTTGACCCTTCAAAGGTCTCTTCTTTCCATCAATTACTAATAAGATCCACCAGTTTCTCATGTATAAACCACATCTTCTCAAATTTGAATGGACACCTATACGGTTTATTTCTTTCTTTGATGTGAAGAGCTATTGAGAAGTGGTATGATCCTTAGGTTGGAAGGATTGATGATTCAAGATCGAAGTTTAAATTTAACAAATTTCCTTTAAAGAAAAACCTATCTGATTTTTTAGTTATATTACTAAAACCCAACCTACGGTTGGTCCATGTAAAAATCTCTTTACTTGTCCTATTATCCATGAGTTCGTTCTTATCCACCCATCCCTTGAATTATTCCATAGTCTGGGAGGTCCTCCCTAGACCACCTGATTTCTCATGCCGGTGCAATATAGCATTAAAATCTCTGCCAATTACAAAGGTTTGATTTAGGAGGGATTCAAATAGGTTTTCGATGTCTCTCCATAAGTCTCTTTTCTCCTGTAGGGAGGTAGGGTCATAAAGGTTGACTAAATTAAAGTAAAGGTTGCTAATAATTATCTTCACCTTGCCCCAAATCCATAATCTTCTACCTCCCATTTTTTCAAATGATACCTTTAAAGGATTCCATACTGCCCCCAAGCCTGTAGAAGCTCATATGGTAGGTTCTCCTACTACTTGCCAGATTCCTAGTTTTTGTTTGATCTTCTCTAAATCTCCCTCACTTAGCTTAGTCTCTTATAGTATAATTATTTCATCCTTGAACGCACCTGAAGAGAACTTAAATAAGCAATGTTTTTTAGGTGCATTTAATCCCCTAACATTCCAAGTGTTAACCTTCATTGCGTTGTGGGAAGGTACTTCCCCTTCCCTGTATAAAGTGAAGTGATATTTGCATGCCCTATTGTCATTGCATCCTTCATTTTGAGCTCATTTAAGGACTTCCCCTCCTCTTGAGATCCTTGGCACAATCTGCTTGATCTTTCCCTTTCTCCTTAATATTAATTCCTAAAATCTCTTGGGTAAAAGTATAAACCTGTGTCACACTTTTATAAAGGAAAAGGTCAACAACATGAAAATTGTTGAACTTTAACGACATAAAAGTGGCATTTGTGTTTAGAATTTGAGGATTATGTAAACTCATGAAATGCGTAAAATTGGATGAAGTTTATGCCTATAATTTTTTAAATTTTATTTGAACAAGAATTGACATAGTTTTTAATTTTTGAAGTCCATTTGTCAATTGTTAAAAATTGTTGAAAATTCGAGGTCTAGCTCCCACCAAACAAGTATATGAAAATAATCTAATTTTCCTCTGATTTCAAAATATGTTATAGATAAAATGTATAGCTAGTGCAGTAAAGAACAAAGATTGGTTTTCAACGTATATTTTCTTTGTTATAACTGCTCAAAGTTGAACTTATATGACAGTTTTCATCTCCCACCAAATTTCCCCTATCAAATCTACACAATTCAGAAAAAAAATTACATATTATTGAAGAAGACTCTCTCCTCTAGTGTTAAATATAAATTTTAAATTTTTTTGATATGATTTACTATTTTTTTATTTATTTGAAGCAACATCTTCTCGAATGTTAAAATACCTACTTTTTTATTTTGAAATTGTAATATATTAGATATAATCAAAATACAATAAAATTTATATGACAATAATCTTGACTCTGAGCTCTACAAAAGAGTATTTTTTATATTTTTTTAAAATATCATTAAAAAGAGTAGGGGTTATTGAAACATCGCTTTTTTGAAATAATTTTATTTTTTTGGTGATTGGACCCAAATTGGTATAAAACATGCATTTAATAGACATTTCAAATTGGAAAAGTTGAACCACTTATCTAACTTAGCTAGAATGAATCTAGTTAGACCATATGTTTGACAAAAATTAATTTTTAGTTAGAAATACTCAAATTTAGCTATGCTGATAAGTTAGCCTGAAATGTGAGACAACTTTGTGCTTTTACCCTCTTCTCTCTTCCCTAAATTCATCTCACCATCTTCCTCTTTGATCACCCTATCCTCTTCTACTTCCTCATTATTAAGAGTATTGATCATTCTTCTCAGTATATCTTGGTTTTTCTCCAAACCTAACCCACCTTTCAAGATAAGATCCAAACCTAAAAATTCATTGAGATTCTCAATATCCATCTTTTCAATCTCATTCATCTTCCTCATGTATCATTTCTTCTTCTTGCTGAAATTCTTTATCTTCCTTTGTTGATTCTTCTTCCAAAATAGGTTCCACATCTCATGCATCAATGTTACCAAGATCGTTACAAACTATCCTTCTCATTTCCTCAGTCTGGTCTAAAATATTTTTCAAGGACTCCTTATATTCCTCTATGTTGATATCCCCGGATGGCTATTTTTCCATTGATTTCTCCTCTGTTGCTAATCCTTTATCCTCTACCCCTTCCTCTTCCCTTTCCTTATCATCTTGATTCTTATTTGCCCATTCCAAATTAAAAATCCCCTTATCAATTTTATCCATTTCTTGACTAACTACTCTACTCATAGCTTCATCTTTTTCCAAAATGATTTTTAGGGAATCTTTGTATTCCTCTACCCCAATGTACATCAATTTACTTTCCTTATCATCACCTTCCTTTATCATCACTTTCCACAATTTCTCCTTCTTCAATTTCAATGTTTTGATTGGGAACATTGTCTTCCAGAATGAATCTGCCATTTTAATCATGGAATATAATAGTTACCTCCTAATTCCAATTGAAGGGACACTCTCACCTTCCTACCATATCTATATCGTCATCTGCAGTCAAGATTGTTCCTTTATAAAATTCTGGATTAATTTTGAAGGATGCATTATTTCTTATTAATACAATAGGTTTTAATGATTTAATGTTTGTATTCATTTTTACAGTGATTATACAATTGGAATATGAAAAACTATCTTCCTCCATTCCTGCATAAGTCCCTAATTGATTGCCAAATTTCCTAAGAATTTCCTTGTTGATTAGTTCTATAGGTAAATTAGGAAGCAGTATAGCTCTTTCTACTTCATAATCAGTCAAATCTCTATGGTTAAAGTATGGTTACCAATCAAAAAAATTGAACTTACTGTCGTTGAATCTAGGAGATTCACCAAATAATAGTTTTATTTTCAATTCTACCTTTTTATAGACAATATAAAAAATTCTTCAGAGAGGATAGCGATACTTACCTGCCCTTTGTAAGATTTTTGAAACCAATCAGCTATTCGTTCCATCAGGTAACCAAAGCCATTCGCAAAAACTCCAAATTTATTTATGAGTTTCTATGTATGTTCAATTATCCCATCCTTGATTTCTAGAGTGATAATATCAATACTCTTAGGGATAGGGTTTTTAACACTAATATCAACTCTTGGCCTAGGACAATCTGAGGCATTAGGGTTCCATTTGTTGGTTACATGAAGCCTTGGGTCAAATCAAGAGTGATCTAGATCCTTCTCAGAAGAACACTGGTGTGAGATATTAGGAACGATTTTTGAGGAACCTTCCTTAAAGAATTGATAGTGATGAAAGAGATTTCGATGTGGAGGAATGTAGTGAATAGATGGAAGAGACTTACGTTGTTTCCATGGAGGAACATTGTTTTTTATTCCCTGAAAAACCCATGCACTCATCCTGTAATGTACATGTGGACTTAACCGTGTTACATTCCATATTGTCTCTAGGTTGAGGAAGGGGATCCTGGTTCCTCCCAATAGCATTTGAAAAACCTTGTCTTGCATATTTCATTATGCCGTAAAAATAAAGTTGTTTTCCAAAATCGCAGATTCGCAAAGTTTTATCTCCAGAGCCATTTTTTTTGCTAAACTTGATACACTTTAAATTGTTCAAGTATACAAAATTAATCCAATCCATTGTTATGATTGCAATGAGTAGAGACAATCATATTTGATAAATTCTTATATGGGACCTATAATGACAAATAGATCTAAGTAATTTAAGTATTGTGAATACATGAAAATTACAAAATTGCTATGTAACTAATAATATAAATTAATAACATTCAATGGATGCTTACTATATTATGGTAATTCATTAATTTGTCACAATTTTAATTCACAAATGTGGTACTTGTCAACAACTTGGACTCCTAGGAGACCTACAACAAAAATTAGTTAGATATAAAATTAGGATGGCTTCAAGTGAGAAGAACTCAAGCTCAATCTATAAAATTAAATACACGATGAAAATGATCAAAGTACGTATCATGTGATCGCATTACATAGATTTATTTAAGATCTATAATTTAAGTTCTTAAGGTAAAATGAAAGCGTAAGGGTCCACAAAAGTTCATTTGTCTTAAGGGGTCCTAATCTATTTAAACACTCAAAACTCAATCTATTAAACTAAATAAATAATGAATTTGGCCAAAGTATGCATCATATTATAAGATTAGGTAGATTTAATTAGGATGTTTAAAAGAAGAAATATTAGGGAAGGCCTGATTCAGTGTTGATTGGGAACTTTGGTCACATTCCTCATTTATTTAGGAATGTGACCAAAGTATGCATCATGTCATAAGATTAGGTAGATTTAATTAGGATCTATGGTTTAAAATGATAGCTCAAATAAGACCATAAGGGGTCACGATAGTTCATGCATATTAAGGGGTATAATTAGGATCTAAGGTTTGAGGTCCTAGGTAAAATAAGAGCTTAAGGGGTCACGATAGTTCATGCTTCTTAATGGGCCCTAATAGGATGGCTTGATTGGAGAAGAACTCAAGATCAATCTATCAAACTTAAATAAATGATGAGTGTGATCACAGTATGTATCATGTGATTACATTAGATAGATTTAATCTATGATTTAAATTCTTAGGTTAACTGAGAGATTAAGGGGTCTTGAAACTTCATGTCTCAAGAGGTCCTAAAGGATGGATTAAGGGGAGAAGCACTCAAGATCAATCTATCAAAATTAAATATGTGATGAATGTGATCAAAATATATATCATGTGATCACATTAGATATCTATATAATTAGGATATCTGGTTTAAGGTCCCAGGTAAAATGAGAGCTTAAAAGGGGTCACAAGATTTAATGTGTCTTAAGGGATCCAAATAGTACGGCTTAACAAGAGAAGCACTTGATCAATCTACCAAAGTAAAAAAATGACAGTAAATCAATTTTAACTACATATAAGAAATATCAATATCATCAAAACATGTATTTAAATATATAAACCTATATATAGTTACCTATATTTACTTATTTCATTGTACCCTCTACATCCTTTTTTTTGAAATGTGTTAATATTTGTCTTGTTTTCTTCCATAGAAATTTTCCTTAACTATTTAAGTCTTTATTAGTAGGTCTCCCTATTTTACTATTTTTATATTTATTTCCACATCAAAATGTGAGTAGTATATAATCATCTTATGTGTTTCATAATATTTGAATGCAGGCAAACTGTTCTTCCTTGTAAGATATTTTCATATCCAAATGCCAAAAACCACCATTGAACCTGTTGGATAGTGATAACCATCATTATCTTCTCAAGGTTTAATTAACTTATGTTTAGTTTCAACAGATTGAGTCAACCAATACTTTGTTTCCTCTTCATTCTCCTCAGGTGCAAAAACATCAAACACATTTCCCACAAAAAATTAAAATCATTAATTGATGTGACATAATTTGACCAATCTATGTATATACATGGTAACAAAAAATAATAATTAAATGAATTAAATTACCTTTCTACAATGTTTGAAACATAGTCACAATCATCTAATGCAAATAGTTAACTATTGTCTTCAATTGTCATTTAATATTGATCATGTGTTTGAGAAAGTCTCAACAATCTTTGCTTCCACTCTTCAATCCATTCTCTATTATTGCAATCTTCCTAATCACCCGAAATAATAAAAATTATCAAAAACATGCAAGATCCCTTGTCTACTAGCCTTCAAGGTGAGCTCTTCATCATCCTTGTTACTTTTTAGCGCTTAATTTGATACACTAGATTTGATATCTTGTTGTTCATCATTGCATGATTGTTTTCTTTACTTCAATATATTTCACTTCTATCATATCCTCCTTACACAAATGGAAAGAGGTCCTAAAATCACACATTCTTTCCAAGACTAGATCATGCATTAGCATCCCTACATCTACTTGGATTGTGCTAGTTAGATTTAGTCCAAACGGGTTATATTTAAGGATTCATTTTCAATGTACATGTGTGACTTGGTGGTTTACCACTGATCATCATTTCACCATATACATTTTGGTAATCCCAACGCCTCCATGCTTTATACATTTTGATTGGGCAGTTAGATCATCTTTGTGTGATCACTTTTGGCATTTGCACTTTGTATGCATCTAGTTATCTCTTCTTTGCATTACATAGCTAGTTTTAGTTTGTATTCATTGTGATAATATTTATTTGCATTAAATATTTGCTACATTGTTTCAAATTACATTGCATCTTCCTTTCCTTTAATTCCTTTGTGCATGATCTTTATCACTTTGAGTCCAACCTATAGTATTTCGGTTAGAAGAAGTCATAGACTCATGGGTTCTTTTGATCCTGAATCTCCCCTCTTTCCTAGGAATCTTGATCAAAACAACATGCATCCTAATTATACCAATCATATCATGGAGAATAACTCTTCTCATTCTTCTTATGATGAAGATGAATTATTAAGATTTCTTCCAACTTATGCTCCACCTCTTATCACAACTTCAACCCAAAATTCAAACCCCACACATGTGATTCTCCCTAATCATATTCTTCCTTCTCTTCCTACGAGTGTTTATGTGTTTCATTACCTTCATCTATGCCTTCTTATCATAGTGTTCCTTTTTCATATCCCAATCCTATTTCCTACAATGTTCCTACCATGCTTCATAATTCTTCCAATATTCCCCCCATTTCCCACAATATTCCTAAGAGTTCCAATGTTTCTCCTCCTATCAATTCTTCTATTGATTCTACCATTAATAGCTTAGCTCAAACTGTGTCTTCTTTGAAACAACTTGTTTCCTTGACTCAATGCGAATTCAACATTTCTACATGGGTATGTGCACCAAGTTGTGGACAAAAAAATGGACACATCTTTAATAAAAATTCAAATTTCATATAACCTGATCGGGTTATTGAAAATTTGAAATTGTTCTCGGCTTGGTAACCAACCCTAGAAAATATTATTAAAAAACACAATCTGTCTCAAAACCTTATCAGGTTTCTAAATTTCAAATAACCCGATCGGGTTCTGAAAATCAAAAAGTACTTCAAAAATTGATCGGGTTTTGAAGAAGTAAAACTTATGCATTTTATTCTCCATAACCCGATCGGGTTTTGAAGAAACTAAAATTGGCTTTTCTCTGGAAGCCATAACTTCCACATACGGAGTCCGATTGACTCTGTTCAAAAAGCGTAGGAAAGATCTTGAAACGATATAACACATTATTAACATATGATCATCTTTAGGCATCAAAATTTTTTCTACCATCCATTTGAATCAAGTAAGGTATAAAATAGGTACACATTATTGTCCATACATGCAACGTATAGGAATTAATCTCATATGTCTTCTTATCTTTCTAACCATATAAATTTTTCTATTTTTGGACAACATTAGCATAGTAAACGTTAATTTTCTTTACCAGTGTCTTGATTGTCCTCACAGACATATGTCTACCATTTTTTTAATAACTTCTAATATACTTAATCAAATTAAAAATAAATTACATATTATTTTTCTACACTTTATTCTATACACTTTTAAAAAAAAAATTCATTTTCGATTATTTTGATGCAATTTATGCCCAGCGCACGAACAGGTACCAAATTTTCAGGATGCGATCACTTCAACAAATCACAGAAAAAAAAATACTCATCAAAAAATTATAAAAAAATACACAACTTCTAGATCTCACTCTTACCTATCATCCTACAAAATGGATTTAAACAATACTAAATATAACAATATATTTTGTACCGTGCATGGAAACAGCTATGTTATATTTTTCCAAAAAAATTAGGAATATGTTTTTGTGAGTGCAAGGTTTGACCCTCTTAATCTTATCGATTTTTAAAAAAAATTAGTTTTTTAGAAACTAGATTTAGAGTACTACAATTTTTATTTTTTACACATATTCTTATTTTGAGTGCATGACCCTCAAATGCATGTTCCAAGATCAGGTTTACCCGATTTCAGAAAAAATGTGTCCACTTATATTTGAGGCCTCACCCCAAACCCATCATAGCTTTTCCAATTACCATTTTGATAGACCTAGTAATTCGCTTTACGTTTTGATGAATTAGGAGGTTTTACCATTTTGATAGGGATTTGGTTAAATTAGATGATGATAATTTATAATTTACGACACTTTCCATACTCGTGATGTTGACCATATGATACATTATGATGATTGACTTAGATTAATGGTGAGATGTTTCAATTTGGGTACACATGTTGATATGAGTTGTTCAAGAAAACTATAATCAAGATTGGAATTATGTCGAGATGTGAAATTCTTTGAAGGTTAAAGGATAGGTGATGAAATATCTTGTTGAGTTTCAGGACATTTTTGTAACTATTACTTGAGGAATTGGTTATTTTATTTTATGCCATTTGGGTGTTTTTAGAATTGATAAAAATAATGCTTATGTAATTTAGATAAAACTACATCATGATTTATATAAGATCTTTAGTTTGAGATGTGAGTTAATGAGTTCATGTTCTTATGATTCATTTTACGCATGTTCATTTGTAAGTCAAGGATTAAAATTTATGATGACGATTATATTATGTGGATTATATTCTGATGCGGATTAGAACCTAGAACATATTGTTGATTTTGGTTATACATGCTTAGATAT
>MU223739.1:4652337-4662610 GCA_018584345.1 Thuja plicata
CAACTAATAGTAATATTAAATTTATAGTTCACTTAGTGTATTGCACTAATAAAATAATTTAAATGCATACAATCAACTACTCTAATATTAAAACCAAGAAATCAATATGTTAGAAGCAAAAAAAAAAAAAAAATACCCATGACACTTTCTAGATTTTTAGAGCAAAAATGCTCTCTAGAATTTGTATGGGAAAGGAAATAATTCTCTTTACCACAGAGAATATTCCCTTCCCAAGATGCGCTTCCTAATTAGAGTTAGTATTCTAACTCCCTAACCTAACCCAGTTGTTAGAAAACAAAACTAAATTCTAAATTAAATAAAGAAATCATCACATAACTTTTATAACATTTCCCTTCCCATAAATGGGCACAGGTATGTGGTGACAGAGGTCACATTAAACAAAATAAAATATAATAAAATTATATTAATGAGGGGAAACAAATATTACCTTGATATACACCCATCCCCGTGGGCCCTACACATATTTTCCTCCTTACCTTCTTCTACCATGCGTTGGATGTTGAGGTCTGACATGGGAATCAATGCTTATTCCCTATGACAAGATAACCTTCCCCAAACCATGCGAAATTATTCATTTGGGATTAATGTTCTTATGTTTTGGTGGGCCCCAAGAAAACTTGACCTTGCCTTCCTTGCCATTCGAATTCCTTTGCTTGGGATTGAGGCAAGAGGATTTGGTGGGCCCTAGGAAAATTGTCCCTTAAACCTGCACTTGCCTCCATGAAGAATTTGAAACCCTATGCAGATTTTGACCTTGTGTCTTGTCACCCACCCACTTGGCAAGTGGGCTTTGCGAATAGGAGAGGGGTAATGGGATAGTTTGGTAGGTAGGTAGGTTAGGATTAATAGGGTTGTTTAGGTTAGTATATTATGATTAGTAGTTAATAGACCTTTTTTTTTTAACTTGTTTAGATTTAATTAGTATGAAATCAGCTTTTTAGAATAATAGTCTATTTTTATACAATAGTTAATTATTTTAAAATGAATCATTAATATTAGTTAGTTGTTAATTTTAATTCAATTATGATAATTGAAATATGTTTCTCATATGTCCAAAAGGATTAGAGGATTATTTAATTTTCTATTAGAGGTTAATTTAATTTTTTTTTTTTACTAGAGGTTAATTTAAGTGTTTTTATTAAAGGTTAATTTAATTTTCTATTAGGGGATTAATGGACTATGGTTACATGTATTCTTTTAAAAAGGGGGAGAATCTAATTAAAATTGATATTAGTAGGTTAGAAATTAGATTAGATTTTGATTATTAGGTTTTGGTTAGTAGTTTATTTGGTATAGTGAGTTTGTTATTAATTTTTAATTATGCTAAATGGTAAATGTTTCATGTATATTTTAAAAAGGGAGTAGAATTTAATTAGTCTTTATAGTAGTGGATATTTTAATATATATGTTTAAGTGGGTCCAAGGATAGTTAATAAAGGTTATATATATTAATTATTGTAATTAATTTAGTCCTCTTGTATGTATTTAACTAATATGTGTGAAATAGTTATATCGGGGTTGTTTATAGATGTTATGCAGATAAGGTTAATTAACTGACTTTCTAATGTTTTAGGGTTGAAAGAGAATTGGTACTAGATTTAAATGGATTAAGTTGTAATCAAGGTTAAGAATTAAATTATACACTATGTCAACCTGACATGTTGATGCTCCAACTCTGCATCCATATGTGGTGTGACCCTAGATCAATCTATGAATATACCTTGCAACTCGAAGAATAACTTCACCATGTTATCACCCTTCCTCAACACATCCATTGTTAGTTGTATGTACTTGTGTTTTAAAAAAAAATTGTCTATGTGTTTTGCCCTAGTTTTGGGCATGACATTATATCCCCCTTTTTGGTCCACAACTTAGTGCACACACCCACATGTGATATTTCTATTGCTTTGTCCATGGATATTGTCTGAGTTTTTATCCCACAAAGTATTTAGATTCCTCATCTTGAGACTAGAACCTTTCAAGACAAAGTTTTGCAATGGTATTGTTCTTTTCCTCCTTATTCCATTGATTCCTTTTATAATCTTGCCTCATTATTACATTGGTCCTCAAATATCTTTGACTAATTTGATGCATTGTAAACAAGGTGTTAAAGAAAAATTTAGTGACTTCATTGGTAGATTTAAGCATTTGCATGCTCAGATTTCTTATCTTGTGCCTGATATTCATATACAACGCATTTTTATTACTAATTTACAAACTGACATTAGAGATAAGATACTCCTTACTGAATTCTCTTCATTTTCACAATTGTGTGCAGTGCTTCATCATTATCAACTTCAAGTGAGTCAATTTGAGAGAAACACTCCAATGGCTCTTTTTTTCGTTGATAAGAGTGATGCCACATATAATTTCAACAAATTTTAGAAGTCTAAGAACTACACCAAACTCAACAAATCATCCAACACAATTGAGGAACAAGTGACAACATATAAATCTTTATAAATCTTTACATAATGTGATGTTGAAGTTAATGAATACAAACATGATTAAACTTCCGCCTATCAAACCAATTGACCCATCCAAACCGCCATCTAAATTCTTTGATCCCAAATCTTTCTATCAATTCCATCGTCAACCCGGTCATGATATTGAAAAATTTTATTCCTTGAAAAATGTGGTTCAAGACCTTTTGTGCCTCAAGACTCCATTGACCTTGATTTCTTTTGGCCTTACATGTCTCAACCAACTAAAGTTCATCTTGATTATCTTTTTCAATCATACCAAGCCTTCAAGATTTAAAATATTTATCAACTTAGAAAATCTAAGGACAATCATAGTCATGGAATTCTTCCTACACCACCTATTCCTCCTTATCTGTATCCTATTCATGTCATCTCTCAACCTAGTGTGATTCCTTCATTTCTTCCTCATAAAGAAGAAAAGGACCCGATGTTGATTGATCCTATTCCCAACCCAAATATATAGAAAAACCAAACGTAACCATCATGCTCATGATCATCATCGCAAGCGTTGTGCTTGAGCCCATGAACATGTTTCCCAAAACATTTATTCACCTCATACCCCTCCTCATACTTCACTTTCCTTTGACCAACACATGCTTGAGCCTATGGAGGAAGTGAATTCAAACAACGTTAAAATGAATAAACATGACAATGCTATTTGTATCTTAGATTCTATTATAATTAATCTTGATGAAGAAGATACTCTTGATGATAATGTTTCTAACAATGATATGCATGCTAGTGATTCTGATATGCATGAAGATATTGATCTTGATAATGATTTACCGGTTATGCTTTCACAACAATTATCTATTACTCCTACTAATGAACATAGTGACCTCTCTTCACATCAGGGTCCTTGTTTGGCTATTGTTCCATCTTTTGTGCTTGATGTTTCTCCTCTTGCGATTTTCCCACCTTCCCTAAAAACTATGGACTGAGATGGGGGGCAGGCGATAAGCTTGACTAGCTCCTCGTGCATGGTAGATTTTTTCTTTTATTTTCTTTTCTCTTTTTTTTTTCGTGATGTGTTTCCTCTGTGATGTGTTTCTTAATATATGTCTTGTTTAGATTTCTTTAAACAACCCTTATTACTCTGTTGGCGCAAGGTGATAAAGGAATTGCAATGTCATAATCATTCTTTTATTTGTATCTTATTTATTTTGTGTTGTTACATGTTATGTTGTACCTATGCTATTGTTCATAAATGTACTTTTGTATTGTCTGTTTGGGATTATGCAGAACGGTAGAACCTATTCCTTTTGGTCTTTGTGATGCCAGCCAAAAATACTCTTCTTTTTAACTCTTATGTGCCTTTCTTCCATTGTGTTGTAGTTCTACTTCCTTTGGGGGATGATGATAGTTCATTTTGATATAATTCTGATATACATGAGTTATCATATGACCTACATACCCCAGAGTTGGTAGATCCCTTTCGTTCTCTCTTTTGTCATGTGCTCATTTCCCTTAATTTGCCCTTTCTTGGGGTAATTTCATAGTGGAAAAATTTCTAGTGGATGTATGTATGCTATGTTAAAGTCATTGCTCTCATTAAGGCATTTGCAATAGCTTTAATGTGGGGCATACAATTTGCTCACATTTTGCACACACGCACTATTTTTCAATGATAATTTACATATTGGATCCCTTATGGATATACTGTTGAGCGTTGTTTTTACACAAGTCAATTGCTAGGATCTCGAGATTCGATTTCCTCTCTTGAAAGAATAATGAAGTTATTCCCAAGGTTCTCCGGGGTCATGGTACAACCTTCTTGGTAACTCAATTAAATATAAATCTGAATGTTCACAAGGAGGCCTTTGCTGGTGCTTTCAAGACATCAAACTACAAAATGAATTTAGTATTTTTTTTGTATTTTTCAATTTATCAAAGATTGTAATTAACTAATGATGCAAATTTGAAGTTCTGGACTGCGAACTATCCAACAAATTTTGGACTGCAAAAATTCCAGCAAGTCCGAACTGCGAAACTTCCAGCAATATTCTAGAACTTTGGACTTTCAAACTCTGAAAATCTAGAAAAAGTCTGAAATGCAAAAGATCCAACAAAACTCCAGAACTTCAGACTTTCGGACGCTGAAAATATCATGAAAGAAAATGACTAAGTCCACTAGAAGGATACTGGGATGAGCTTTGTGGAATCTCTTTGCAACTTCTTGGACTTCATCAAAACTAAGTAACTCCATGAAGTTCAACTTCCCATGTTGCCTCTCCCTAAACCTGGAAAGGCATTCTTCACACTTTTGAACTTCTTCAATGTCGTCCATGTTTTTCTTCGTATTTCCCTTGAACTGAAACATATATTACAAATCATATTTTTGTGTTCACTGCGGTCACAATTCTCATGAATTTTTTGAACAATATTCTTGGTAGAATATAAATTATCTTTGTTCTCATCTTCATACAGCTGCAAGTCCATCCCATCACAAAGAATTTATCTAACTCATCAATTCATAACATGACACATTGAGATTCTCAGTTCTGCAATCACAAAGAATGCCTCATTAACAATCTTTACTGGAAAAAAAAAGAAATTAAACTAGAACAACTAAGTCTATAATAAATGAAAATAAAACTAACTCTAAGAAACATACAAAAAAAAAAGAAACCAAAAAAGGAAAGAAAAGAGGGAAAAACACTAAAGGTTGACTCAATCAACATCCAACTATCGAAAGCACCCACAATCTGACTCACCAGATGCCTAATCAAATCGGCCAAAAAGATGAAAGACTCAAAAAAAGGGGGGTCCCCATTAGGCCAAGTGGCCAAAATAGGGTGTGTGTTGTGGACCCACAACAAATAGCCCAGAAAAAAGAAAAAATGACCGAGGCATTTCTTTATCAGCAAACAACTTCTGGAAACTCGTCTTGCAATAAATTGAACCCAAGTACCACTCATGGAAATATTCTTTGCCAACTCTCAAAATTGAAGTCTTCTGCTTTTTCTTCCTGTGTGTGCACTGGTGTGTTCATTCCTTTGAAATTTTGACGAAGCTAACTTAAATGAATATCAGCCAAAACCAACCTTAACAATGTTGAAAAGGGCTTCCTGGGAAGAGCTTCGCTGCCAATCAGGCATCCATAGCCCCGACAAAGTTTCCCCTGAGTCACAATCTGGCCTTGATCTAATTCCAATCAAGCGTCCATAGCCCCGATAGAAATTTCTATTCTCTGACAATATTTAAAGTAGATGTATTTGGAGGATTCTCTCTTTGGAATTATTTCTTTCTTCTTGATTGGTGACCAGTTTGGGCCACTTGTGCTTTGAGTATGCTACTTCTTGAATGCCTTCATCTTATTGCTTTTGATAAACCTAGGAAATGCTTAGAATTTTCTACCTTGGTATAAGATTTTGATTACTGTAGTGACCATTGCTTTGAATGATTCATTTTTATTTCACATTCTTCTCCTTTTTATCCTCTCTTTCATTACTCCTTTTTTTAGTCAGGTTACAGACGGAGAAGGCTTCTGGGACTAGTGGGTACCCGCATTAACATGTTGGTGTTGGATCTAACTAACAAATGCCCAAGAAACCAATGTTTCCAATGTCGTATTTTAATACATCTCATGATTTAGGATGATCAACGTTGAACATCACCTTGGTTGCTAGAAAAAAGGTATCGCCATTTCTGATCCCTGAGTGCAAATTCTTGCAAGATACATCTCTTTTTGAAAATTTTGACTAAGAAATACCTCTGCCTCTCATAGAGGACCAGTTGGGATGGACCACTTGTCGGGAACAACCCCAACAAAATGCACCAACTCCCTTGACACAACAAACATAAATGAGAAAACCAAAAAAAATAAAACAAAAACCAAGACAGACACCTACCTAAACAAAACTAAAGTTAAGTTATATACAAAATACTTAGAACAAAAATCATATGATTTGTTGAGTAATTTATTTTTGTTTCCATGCATTAGCAATAATGCACCTTGTATAGTTGGAAGGAAAGAAAACTCATCTTTGTACTTAGAAAAATAAAATTTAGACAAGTTTTGCTCAAATTCTAGGTACAAATTACATAAAATTAGAAGTTTTAGAAACTCCCCATAATCATGATTAATCCACAAACAAGTTTTTTCACCCTTAGCATCGTATTCAAAATGGAAATTATCAGAATGAAAGGGATAATGGAAAGATACAACCTGATTTACTGAGCTCCCAACCATGGGTGTATACTCACACAACACAATTTCTTCTTCTGGAGGTCTTAGCTCATGGTACACCACTCCATCCTCCTAAAGTACTTTGCGATATAGATCAAATGGATGAACTCTACCTGAATTGGCAACTGCAAGGTCTGTTATGTGTATGGAATTCCCACAAATCAACATTTCTTTACTCGAACATGATACCAAATCAAACGCTTTGTCTTCCTTAGTCGTTGATAGAGATAAAGAGTCATCCATTTTGTTGATTGGTAAATCTTGATAATAATATACCCCATGTCATGATTTTTCACCTTCACCACATTCTTTCAAGTCATCATCCACCAAATGCATTAGATAAGTAACAATAGAGCTATGAAAACCTACCCTCATTCCACCTTGTTGGCCATGTGTGAGTGTCACAGATTCTAGGACAACCTTTTGAACCTCTTGTATCTCCTCCATTTGATTTTAATCATGATTAGTATTCAAACAATAAAGGGCATCATCACTCATGATTTCATGAGAATAGCTTCTTCCTTTTCACTTATCATGAAAATATCTATGAATGTGTCTATAATTTCATTCTCTTCATCATTTTGACTTGTCTCACCATCATTCCTTTGTATGTTGATCACTTTAAATTCCTCATCATGCCAGCCAATATCTTTCAAAGTATCAGGGGTTTGATCACATTCATCTTCTTCCTTCCTTGATTGAATATCCCAATGATCTGCTATAGGACTTAATACCTCTTCATTAGTCATCTTTCCTTTCAAATAGAAGTCCATATTCCCAACGAAAACAAAGCATTCCACCTCACAATGTTGGTTTGTGAGGTGGATCCTACATCCGTCCTGATGAACTACAATTGATTATATGTTTGAAGTCATTTGTTGATATTCAACTGAGTTACAGATGTGATGATAAACATTATCAGTTAATGTATTGTCATTTATATCAACTTACTTGAGTAATATTAAGGTGGAAAACATTTGTTATGTATTGAAGATGAGGAACAAACAAATTTTACGTGGTCCTAAATTTAAGATTTTTGTATACACCGAGAGACAGTGATAACCGAGTAAAACACAATGTATACCGAGCACAGTGATAACTGAGCAAGGGATCGCCGACACAAAAAGACATTAACTAATCAATTAATTCAAATTGAGGCCGACTAGAATGTTGAGATGGCAATTAATGATTTTGAGGTAAAATATAAAGTTTTTTATTTTGATCAAACGGTTATGAAAATTCAATGAAGATCGGATGACAAAGATTGAAAAGTGTTTTTAACACAACTGTCGAGGAAGGATCAAGCGGGAAAATTAACGATAGAGATTAAGTGGAAAAAATCTGAAGGATGAAAAATAAATGAGACATGATGTCTATATAAGAGACAAGAGATTCATTATGAAATATACTTTGCACCTGAAGCGCACATGTGAATTTTATGCATTACTGATCAAACTGGTTAAAGACATAGCCGAGCATTTTCTGCAGACATCACCATGCAAACAGAGGAAAGAGCATTACCGAGAAGAATAGAGTATTGTGAATCAGATGAACTGAAGTGAACAAATTGATCAGAGGTATTATGTACTTAGCATAGATCTCAAAATCTTCAAAACAGAGTTGTATTTGAATCAGATCATTATGGTATCAATTTAACCATTGTTACAGATAAATCTCTTAGCCGAGTAGGATAGTGAAAGTCTTTATTATAACATTCAGAGAATGTTGAGTGTTTTCTTGTTGACCCCATAGTGACTGCATGGTCAAGAGAGAACTGTAAGTTTTAAATCCTCTAACCAGGTCATATTTAACAGTGTGCATTATAATCTTTAACAGGGTTGGCTCTTCACCGAGCTCACTTCAAAAGAGTGAAAATATTTTGGATTACCAGCCCCAGGTGGTTTTTCCCTTAGCAAGGTTTCCACGTTAAAAATATATGTGTCAATGTGCATGAATTATTGTAGATTGTTATTTTACTTTACACTTTATTTTATTGACATAGATTAGTAATCACAGTATTAATTTACTAACATTCGGTAAACATTATTGACTAAAGTTTGAGATACATAATACATTTCACCGAGCTGATTTATATGATTGAATTTGTTTTGATATACATTTGGAAGAATTTGGGACTATAGGATAATTGTGAGGAAACTGAATCTAACTGATTCACCCCCCCCCCCCNATTCCCCCCCCCCCCCCCAGTTATTCTAGCATTGTCCATCCATACAAAATCTGATAATGGCATAGTAATACCCAATTCTTGCATCCTCTCATTCAATCTACTTTTCTCAAGTGGAATATCCGCCCAACATATATTATGAGTATCTTCATCTTCATTTTCTGAACCTTTCTCAACCTCAAAAGATTCATCAAAATACCTTGTGAAGATGTCAAATATTTCTCACTTGCTGATTGTTCGTGACCATAATTCTGGGGTAGCATTGAATATGTCCCATCCTCTTGGGTTTTTTTGTCGTGTCTTGATACCTCGTGACTGATTTTTGCAAAAAAATAATTTGGTAAATTGATTTCTTGATTGTTATAAACTTTTAGACCCATTTCATCTTCATTGTTGCACCTTTTATCATGCTCATATGGCTGGCTAGCAAGCTCTCCATTTAAAGAATCACCATGGATTGATGGATTAAGTGTTGGAGTATAACAAGAATATGACAATATAATCAAAGGACCATCATTGGGAGATGAAATGCTTGCATCCCAGGTTGTAGCATGAGAATTTTGACTCCAACTCTGATCTTGAAAATGATTGATCTGATTCTTGCTATTGGTTGACTGTGTATTTTGGAGATCCAGTGGGTTGTAATTGGTAGCATGAGATGATTGCAGCCAATTTGATATGTTGACTGGATTGACATAGGGCTACAATGATTGGAAAAATTCAATTAATTACATATTGAAGCTTCCATCTAGACCATTCATACTATTTGTAACATCGCATCCACATTGTGCCAAGAAAAGAGCCTTGTTGAATGCATCATGTAAGGTAGTAATCTCACCCAAAGATCTAATTGTGCTTGCAAATGAGACATCCAAACACCATAAATAATGTTCTTTTAACCTCAAATCATGCACCATCCTTTTTGAATCTTGGAGACTTTGATACATGAGAAGGAATCTATGATTAAATTGGGAAATAGACTCTTGAGGCATCCTTCTTATAGAAGCAAAATAGAATACATAATCTTGCGCACTCACATTGAGATCAAATTGAATTATGAATAAATCCTTTAATTCAACCTGTTAGCACTGTATCAAAATTTTTTTGAATCCCTTGGTCTTATCATTTTCCCGGGCTTTCTTGTTTTCAAAATCTTGAGTTTTACCGTTCAATTTGAGTCTATCACTTTTTCAAGTCATATTTCATCTTTAGTCGCTTTGTCACATCGGTTTTATTATAAGGTTTTTAAGTTGTGCGAGTAGGCGACAAGCTGTTGATGAAAAGGTTAATCGCGCAGTCGCGAGCTGTTTGAGTCAAGTTTCAGTATGCCTGCGAGTGGGCGACGAGTAGCAAAATTGTGTATCGCGCAATCGCGATGAGCCCATGTTAAGTCAT
>MU223739.1:4668281-4689153 GCA_018584345.1 Thuja plicata
TTGAATAATTTAGTGATTTCATTATTCAAAGTTGTTAAGGGTATTCCCGCCCGAGTTTGTGGAGCTCAAAGTGCAGAAGGTTTCAAAACCTTGTTTCTGTTATTCTACTCTATGCTGAGTCAGTGTCCGGGATAAATAGAGTGAACTCTCAGAGGGTATTTTCATATCAGCAAGAAAAGGGAACAACACAACCCATGAGAAAATAGAATTGAATGAAAGAGTCGCGTACCATTGGAGTGCTACACCTTAAATGTCTTTACAAATAGATTGCAAACAACATCTTCATGTTCAATTTTAAGAAAAAGTATTAGATCCTTGCAAATCCTTGTATGGTTTGCAACATTTTGTCCATTATTGGGGAAGAAAAAGTGAAGCCTATTGTGTAAATGTACAGGAATCTCATGGAAACCTCCTGGTATACACAAAGGACTACCCATTGAAGCTAGATCTCCGCAAATCCAACCCATTCAAGTGTGCATGTAACCATGAAATATTTTGATTTTCCCTCCTTCTAGCGCACTTCTGTTGGCGTGATGATGGAGGGTTTGCATACCACCAATTCTCTGATTTTGTAAGTTCTGATTTTGGTTTACGGCTATGAGGATAGTCAGGACAATGAGGTGTGATTGTTTTATAAGCAGATTATGGGACTCGGTAGGATGGTTAGAGGATTTCTCTCTTGTCTTCCCTTTGTCATTGCGATATTTGCGGTGGTGAGTGAGTTCAAGGAACTCACCTCTTTTTGGAGATTATCTTAGCACTCGCTTGAACCATTATGGACAGAAAGATCTGATGTTATCTAGTTTTTTAGTCTTTCAGGTTCTCCTTCTAGCACCACTTCTGTTGAGAATTGTTTTTACACAAGTCAATTGCTAGGATCTCAAGATTCAATTTCCTCTCTTGAAATAATAACGAATTTATTTCCAAGGTTCTCTGGAGTCGTGGTACAACCTACTTAGTAACTCAGTTGAAGATAAATGTGAATGTTCACGAGGAGGCCCTTGCTGGTACTTTCAAGACGTCAAACTACAAAATGACTTTAGTGATTTTTTTGTATTTTCCAATTTATCAAAGATTTTAATTAACTAATCATGAAAATTTGTGTTTAAACTAAAGATGATTTTGATTGCTTTTAAATTTGTGACAGAAATTTAAATGAGTAGGGTAACAAGAATGAAGTAAATTGCTGAAAATGAAATCCTAACAAACATAAACCAATGTTGATCCTTCCTTGTGAATAGAATGATGGAGAGATTTGGAACAAACCCAATGAATATAAATCAGACAATGTCACAATTATATATCCAACAGATGCAATCATTTGGAGAGAAAACATATTCACTCGTGCAAGATTTTCAAAATATATCAAATCGTGAAGCCATCAAAACATGCGCACACACAAGATGGATTTATCGTTGATCCCAAATATGATCTTTACCATACATTCGTCACAAAAAGGTAGATAAACAACAATAAACTCCAATTTAAAGAAATGCAGATTCAAAAGAAACTAAACACAGTTGGATGTTTGAAAAAGAATGAATAAGAAAACACACATTCATCAATTTTGCATAGATAGAAGAAAATATCACACCAAGAATGAAGCACCAATTGTAGATCTTTATTTCCTCAAGAATCCAAACATAATATATTGTTTTGATTACAATATATAAAGTTCTGATCTACAAACTCTGAACTCTGAAACTAGGGCATCAGAGGCTCTAAAAACAATGAAAACAAACTAAAACTAGAGCTTGCTGAAGGAAACTATTGCTAAACTAATACTAAACTACTTGCATGGATCCTTGATCCATTTACAATCAAATTTCCCATGAAAATAAGTTCAACCTCATTAAGAAAGAAGAAAGAGAGGAGATGGAGTTCCCTTGTTTGTAACTGGAGTCTTCTTCTTGATCTATGAGTTCTCCCTTGGAATCTTCATTTGGGGTTCTCTTCGAGGTGGGAATTGATGGAAGACCCTTAATCATTGCAAAATAAACTCCAGTTATGCATCCATCTGATCTGAAGTTCTATTTTCATGTAAAAATGTGATCACGTTGAAATGGCCCAGAATTCAGACCCCGACCTTTGCCCTGAAATTTGTCAAGTGCAATTTTGACTAAGTATGAAACCAAAAATTGTCAAGGGCATCTAGCAGAAAAGTTTCCAATTTCTTTGTAATTAAAACATACCAATGGTAATTTACCTTTGTATCTACCTTTTCCTCTTTGCAATCTTCTAGCGATTAGTGCTTAAATTTTATCAAGTTCTTGTTCATCACTATCATTTCTCATAGTGTGTTTATGACTTGATTTACTTATTTTTAGAGAAGATTTGAATGCAGACTCAATAGTTGGTAAGAAAATGTTGTCATAGTTTTTCATCTCAAATGACATAATTCTACCAATCAAACTATCAAGAGTAACATTGTTATTTGCTACTGCTCTCATTTCTTGAATTGCAGATACTCTAATAGTATAAATAGGCAGTAAGGTTCTCAGAATTTTACTTACCATTGTTTCTTCTTCAAGTAAACCTCCTACTCCTCGGATAGCATTAACAAATTATTTAATTCTACTACTATAATGAGTGATGTTCTCTCCTTCTTTCATTCTTAGATCATCAAACTTTCCTCTTAGGCTTTCTGCTTTAGCTCCAGCACATTTGTATCTCCTCCATGTACTAGCTTGAGTTTATCCTACATTTTCTTTGCAGTAGTGCATGATTTGACATCTTCAAACTCAACATCGAATAGTGAAGAAACAAGTTCTATAATCATAGACTTATGTTCATGTTTATCTCTCAATTGATCAACAGTCAGAGGTCCTATCGGTGCAGCATATTTAGTATCTAAGTATTGTATGACATCATTTCCAATACATGATAGATGGAGTCTTATCTTTCTTTTCCATGATGCAAAGTTGTCTATGTTCAACTTAGGCACATCCCTTTTACTCATCTTGTGATCTTTATCTCGATTCTTTAAACTCTCTTCCAAACACCAAAGCTCTGATACCAATTGTTAGAATAACTAAGAGGGGGGGTGAATCAGTAAATGAACTTAGTGTTTACCGACCAATCCTGTTTTAGTAATGTGTAAAGTAAAGCATCAAAGAAATGAACCAAATACACATTTAACACATGGACTTTTAATGTGAAAATCTTGTTAAGGGAAAAAACCACTTGGGACCGGTAACCCAAAATTTTCACTCTTCTAAAGTGAGCTCGGTGAAGAGCCAACCCTGTTAAAGGTTACAAACACACTGTTAAGTGCAAGCTTGTTAGAGGATTTAAAACTAACAATTTATGATTTGACCTATCATTTATTATGTTTTCAACATGAAAACCTTTTGATACTCTTTATTATCTCAATACAATAAGGATAGTTAAATCCCACTCGGTTAAGAGATTTTATGAATCAATGGTTAAACTAAAATAGTAAATGATTTGTTTAATAATACAACTTTAACTTGTAGTTTTTCATATCTATTGTAAGTCCATAATACCTCTCTCATCAATGTTCTCTTCAATTTATTTTCTCCCCTTCTTTCTTATTTATGATCGGTGAATGCTCTTGCTTCTCTGTTGCTTGGTGTTTGCAGAATTCTTGGCTCTGTTCTTCAACCTATATGATCAGATCTGCATGAAGACTTCTATCTTCACCAGAATTATATTCAACATTCCTCTCTTCATAATGAATTGCTTATCTCTTTATATAGACATGATTTCACTGTTCAATCTCCTTGTCTTTCTTTTTCTTGACGTAGATTGCTTCTTGATCCGAAAATATTGTCATGTATTACTTTATTCTTTAAAGCTTTGCTTTAGTTTTATTCCGTAGATTTCTCTTTAACAACTGTGAATAAAACTAGCTTTAAATCTCTTTCTTATCCTTAGTTCAACTGTTCAATGAGAATAAAACAATCAATCAGTTAACTCTAAATATAGCTCCTGCTAGTTAAGTATTTTTTTGTTTTCTAACTCTAGTTCTGATTGGTGATCAACTCTTAGTTTTCTCAGTCATTGACTCCAGTTGTCCTCGGGCATCAACTTCAATTTTGCTTAATGTTATGGTGCTTAGTATACACTGTGACTGCTTGGGGTTCTATGTGCGTCGGTGTGCACTATCCGTCAGTGTTTACTGTCACTCGGTGTACACTGGCTTTTTATGTTTACCAAAAATATAAACTTTATATCTTTGGTTTCTTGAAGTCTATGACAATATGTATATGACCATTCAGATTATATCAAGTTAACATTAATGAAAATACAATCCATTAACTAATTTGATGTCTTGAATTTACTTTTTGCAGCTTGGTGATCATCAACTTTATCATCTTCAAACATTCAATCAATTATAGTTCATCAATCTCTCCCTTTGGCATTGATGGCAACATACTATCAATAATATGAAATATGTAATGTAAAACATTTCATAACATACCAAACTTATTGTTCTATAACCAATTCAAATATCTGACTCTCAGTAAGCGCTTCTAGCTTAGATTTGATTCTTGCAGAGTGTTTTTTTCATTCCCTTCAATGGATAGGTGTATTAATTTTGTCTTCTGCTTCTGTCTCTCCATTTTTTGTAGAATCTCTTCTCCCTTTTTTTGATAGATATGTAGTGTTAACTTTTTCTCCAATTCTCTCGCTTGGATGGATGGTTGTTTCTTTGAATCTTTCTCTCCTTTTGTGGAAACTTCTTTCTCTGATCTTTTCTCTCCCTTTAACTGATGTTCTTTTCACTGATGGATATTTCATTTAATCTCTCTCCCTTTGTATGATCATGATAGATATTTCATTATTGGATATCTCTCTCCCTTTGATAATAATGCCAAACAAAATAATATTATTGAATATCTCTTTCCATCGTCAATACAGCTCTATAGTAGCCAACAATATCTCTAGTGTGCGGTTCAGATAAGTACCTTCTTGTACTGATGTGTCATTGCAGCCCATATCTCAGCTTGCATCAATATGATTGATCTTCTGTTAATGTGTAGGCTGATGTAGCCTTCTAGTCAGCTTAGTGACCAGTAGACAAGGGTCAGACCCCTAGTCTCTTCCTCACATACTCAAATGTATCTTTTGGCAATGGATTTGTGAATATGTCTACTAATTGTTCTTTGGATTGTATATATTCCAGTATCACATCTTTCTCTTGTACTTGTTCCCTCAAGTAATGATACTTAATATCAATGTGCTTTGTCTTAGCATGCATCACAAGGTTCTTTGAAATGTTGATAGCACTTGTATTATGACAATAGATAATTACTGGTTCAACAATTTCCATGTTCATACATTTTAGCAATTGCTTGATCCATACAATTTTAGATAAATTTGCAGCAGTAGACACATATTTTTCTTCTACAGTTGATTGAGATATGCATCCTTTCTTTTTACTTATCCATGTGACAATTCTATCACCCATAAAGAATGCTCCTCCTAGTGTGCCCTTTCTATCATCTATGTTTTCATCCCAATCAGCATTGGTATAGACTTGTAGCTCAAATTTGTCTTCTTTATTATACCACAAACCATAGTCTTCAGTATTCTTTAGATATCTCAAAAAAAATTTAATAGCAGTCATGTGTGATTCTTTGGGATTAGCAGAGAATCTTGCAACTATACCAATTGCATGTGATATATCTGGTCTAGTATGTACAACATACATTAGTTTGTCAATCATAGATCTATATAAGGTCTGATTTACCTCAGTTGTCTTGTCTTCTTTTGTCAATTTGAATTTGGTTACCATAGGTGTTCCAATTGGTTTAGAGTCCTCCATTTTGAATATCTTCAGAACTTCTTTGATGTATTTGGATTGTGTGATGTAGATGCCTTCATCCTGTTATAGAATCTGTAGACCAAGAAAAAAATTGATCTCTCCAAACATTGACATCTCAAATTATTTTCTCATTTCATCCGAAAATGATTTGCATAATATATCATTACCTTCAAATATGATATCATCAACAAATATCTCAGCAATCAAAACTTTATCATCAATATCTCCTTTCAAATATAGATTGTTGTTATCACTTGTTCTTACAAATCCAATACTAATGAGATAAGAGTGAAGTCTTTCATACCATGCTCGTGTTTCTTGTTTTAATCCATACAAGGCTTTGTATGTTTCTCTCATTAGAATCAACAAACCATGTTTCTCTCATTAGAATCAACAAACCCTTCAATTTGTTCAATGTATACCTCCTCTTCTAATATTTCATTCAGAAATGCAAATTTAACATCTATTTGGTATACTTTGAATCCTTTAAAAGCAGCATAAGAAAGTAGAATTCTTAATCCTAGTCTAGCAACGGGTGCAAAGGTTTATCCATAGTCAATACCTTCTTCTTGTGCATACCAGTCTTGCTTTGTTCCTTGTGACCTCTCCATTCTCATTCAGTTTGTTTCTGAATATCCATTTGGTACCAATGACATTTTTGTCATTCGATCTAGGTACTAATGTCCATGTTTTGTTCTTCTCAATTTTTTAAATCTCTTCATTCATTGAACTAACCCATTCTTGATTTTCAAGTGTAGTATTCATAGATTTAGGCTCAAAATCACAAATCAAACATCTAGTGTTCAATGACTTACTTCTTGTTCTCATTCCAGCTCTTTTGTCTCCAATGATCTGGTTCTGCAGATGGTGTCTTCTGACATACTTAGCTAGTATAGGTTCCAATCTCTGTTCATCATTTTGATCATCATCTTGACCTTCATTTTTATCTTCATCGTCGCTCGGTTCAGCATTGTGAGCAATTTCCTGATTCTCAGTGTGTGCAGCCTGTTTCTCAGTTGCATTATTTTGTCGCTCGGTAGCAATACACTATTGCTTGGGAAGAGTGTCAGGTTCTTCACTATAAACAAATATATTGTAATCTTCCAGTTCCTTTCTTCTTTCCTTGTCATTTTTCTCATCAAATTCATCCACTTTAACATTTGCACTTTCAATGATTTTGTTAGAATATTTGTTAAGACATTTATAAGCTTTGCTTTTTGGTAGAATATCTTAGAAATATTCCTTCATCACTTTTGGAGTCAAGTTTCCCATTTCTATCATGTTTCAATATATAACATTGAATTTCAAAAATTCTAAAGTAATTCACATTAGGTGTGTATCCATACCATATCTCATAAGGTGTCTTATTGGTGTCTTTCTTCAATTGAACTCAGTTTAATATATAGACAGCAGTACTTGCAGCTTCTCTCCAGAATTTGTGTGATACTTTTTCAATCATCAATGTTCTAGCACAAGCAAAAATTGATCTATTTCTCCTTTCAGCAATCCCATTCTGTTGTGGTGTTCTCGATGCAAAAACTTGTCATGTAATTCTATGCTCATTACAAAAGTTAGTGAATTCATCAAAAATAAATTCTCCTTCTCTATCTGATCTTAGACATTTTAGTTCTTTTCCACAAACTTTTCAACTATAGCTTTATACTATTTGAACATCTTAAATTCTTTAGACTTCTCTTTTAAGAACATGACAATCATCATCCTAGAGTAATCATCAACAAATAGAATGAAGTATATATCACCATAATAGCTCTTTATTCTCATTGGCCACATAATTCAGTATGGACTAATCCCAGAATAGCATTAGATGTGTAGGTTTTTCTCTTGAAACTAGACTTTGTCATTTTACCTTTTTGACAATTTTTGCACATGACATGGTCAGTTTTTGACATTCTTGATAAGCCTCTTACTTTTCTTTTCTTACTTATCCTTACCATGTTGTCAAAATTCACATGACATAACCTTTTATGCCACAACCAAATCTCTTCGTTTCTATTCAATAAACAAGTGGTCTCAATCTTATCAAGATAGAATAGGTTACATTTTTTTTATTCACCAGTACCGATCAACCTTCCTGTTTCATTATAGATCTTTGTCTTTTTGTTCTCAAATGCAACTCAGTGTCATGTGTTATTTAGCTGTGAAATACTCAATACATTAAAATTAAGTCCTTTCACCCAATATGAATTTTCACATCTGATCAGATTATTCAACATGATGGTTCATTTTCCTTCAATCGAGAAAGGTGAGTCATTACCCATCCTAACTGATCCACCATTATAATATTCAAAAGTTTCAAAATTTTCTTTATCTCCAGTCATGTGCTGAGTACAGCCACTATCAATAATCCAGGCATCATTTTTACTAACCTTAGATATGATTGCAGTTTCAACATACCTTTCTTCTTCGTCTGAATCATCCTTCATAGCAGCAAATACTACCTCAATATCTTCATCAGATTCAGTATCAGTATTTTTAGCTTTATTCTCAACCAGGGAACAAGCCTTCTTTCCTCTATCCTTGTAGTCTTAGTTAGCTCTTCTGTCAGAGTTCTTGTATCTACCTTTGCCTCTTTGCAATCTTCTATCCATTAGTGCTTAAATTTCATCAAGTTCTTGTTCATCACTATCACTTTCACTATCATTTCTCATACTGTGTTTATCACTTGATTTACTTACTTTCAGAGAAAATTTGAATGCAGACTCAATAGTTGGAAAGACACTGTTGTCATAGTTGTTCATCTCAAATGAAATAAGTCTACCAATAAAACTATCAAAAGTAACATTTTTATTTTCTACTTCTCTCATTTCTTGAACTTCAGATACTCTAATAGCATAAACAAGCAATAAGGTTATCAGAATTTTACTTACCATTGTTTCTTCTTCCAGTACACCTCCTACTCCCCGAATAACATTAACAACTTCTTTGATTTTGCTACTGTACTGGGTGATGTTCTCTCCTTCTTTCATTCTTAGATCATCAAACTTTCCTCTTAGGCTTTCTGATTTAGCTCTCAACACATTTGTATCTCCTCCATGTACTAGCTTGAGTTTATCCCACATTTTCTTTGCAGCAGTGTATGATTTGACATCTTCAAATTCAACATCGGATGGTGAAGAAGCAAGTTCTATCATCATCAAGTTATGTTCATGTTTATCTCTTAATTGATCAACAGTCAGAGGTCCTTGCGGTGTAGCATATTTAGTATCTAAGTATTGTGTGACATCATTTCCAATACCTGATAGATGGAGTCTTATCCTACTTTGCCATGATGCAAAGTTGTCTTTGTTCAACTTAGGCACATCCCTTTTACTCATCTTGTGATCTTTAGCTTGAGCCTTTAAACTCTCTTCCAAGCACCAAAGCTCTGATACCAATTGTTATTATAGCTGAGAGGGGGTGAATCAATGGCCTAAAAAATAATTCCAATAATCCCAACCAAAAATTATATCACCAATATATCCTCTAGTTATCTTTCAGTCCTACAAGATGTATGCCTTATGTAATTCTTATCAAATATATATACTGATTGGTGAATATATTGTTTATCCTTTTTCTAGCCTTTACCGAGTAGCAGTAAATGAACTAAGTGTTTACCGACCAATCCTGTTTTAGTAATGTGTAAAGCAAAAAATCAAAGAAATGAACCATATACACATTTGACACATGGACTTTTAATGTGGAAACCCTATTAAGAGAAAAACCACTTGGGACCGATAACCCAAAATTTTCACTCTTCTGAAGTGAGCTCGGTAAAGAACCAACCCTGTTAAAGGTTACAAACACACTGTTAAGTGCGACCTTGTTAGAGGATTTAAAACTAACATTTTATCATTTGACCTAGCATTTACTATGTTGTCAACATGAAAACCTTTTGATACTCTTGAGTATCTCAATATAATAAGGATGGTTAAATCTCATTCGGTTCAGATATTTTCTGAATCAATGGTTAAACTGAAACAGTAAATGATCTGTTCATTAATACAACTTTAACTTGCAAATTTTTAGATCTATTGTAAGTCCATTATACCCCTCTGATCAATGTTCTCTTCAATTCCTTTGCTCCCCTTCTTTCTTCTCTCTGCTCGGTGAATTCTCTTTCTTCTTTGTTGCTCGGTGTCTGCATATTTCTTGGCTTTGTTCTTCAACCTGTATGATCATATCTACATGAAGACTTCTATCTTCACCAGAATTATATTCAGCATTCCTTCTTTGTAATGAATAACTTGTCTCTTTATATAGACATGATTTCACCATTCAATCTCCTTGTCTTTCTTTTTCTTGACGTAGATTGCTTCTTGATCCGCAAATCTTGTCATTTATTGCTTTAATCTTTAAAGCTTTGCTTTAGTTTTATTTCGTAGATGTCTCTTTGTGAATAAAACTAGCTTTAAATCTCCTTCTTAACCTTAGTTCACTTGGTCAATTAGAATAAAACAATCAATCAGTTAACTCTAAATATAGCTCCTGCCAGCTAAGTGTTTTGTCATTTTCTAACTCCAGTTCTAATCAGTGATCAACTCTTAGTTTGCTCAATCATTGACTCTAGTTTTCCTCGGGCATCAACTTTAGTTATGCTCGGTGTTGCAGTGCTTAGTATACATTGTGACTGCTCGGGGTTCTCTATCTGTTGGTGTGCACTGTCCGTCGGTGTTTACTATCACTCGGTGTACAATGGATTTTTATGTTTACCGATAACATAAACTTTATCTCTTTGGTTTCTTGAAGTCTATAACAATATGTATATGACCAATCAGATTATATCAAGTTGACATCAATGACAATACAATACATTAACTGATTTAATGTCTTGCATTTACTTTCTGCAGCCTGGTGATCATCATCTTTATCATCTTCAAATATTCAATCAATTATAGTTCATCACATGAGGCCAAGTGGCCAAAATGGAGCGTGTGTTGTGGACCCACAACACAAAATCCTTAAGGACAGATCACTCTTTGTCAGATCCCTTATTGATATATAATATTTAAGGACATATCCTAGATAGATTGACTAGCATGACATACAACCTGCTAGAACTTTCAATGCCATCTTTTACGGTGCTTTTGTGTGGTCCACAGTAAGACATAAAATCTTATTGGGCATGGTGGTCACACTTTTCTTTCTTTGTGTAGTTCACAATAAGACATAAAATATTACTAGGGCTAAGGTAATCACACTTCTCTTCTCTTTCTTTCTTCTCTCTCTTTTCTGATCAATGTCTCTCTTATCTTAGTTTTGGATTTGATGAGGACTTAACTCACCCTAGGGCTTGATGTTTCCTTGTCTCCTTAACTTTGGTGAGATCATCTTATGCATTTGATCTACTTTATCGTGAAAATGAGCTTGTCTCATGCTCCTAAAATGGGGGTTAAATGTATATTCCTAAGAAGTTAGCACCCATTAATTTGGAATCTCTAGGACCTCTTGGGCCCCATTTTAGTGATCTCCTTGATTTTGGATGCATTTACGCATGACTTTCTCTCTTTTATCTTTGTTTTTCCATGAGCCTCTTAATACTTCTTGAACCCCGCAAATTCTGCCTCAAAATTTACCCTTTTGGGTATAGGTCAAACCTGGTTTGACCTATACCAAGTATAGGTTGAACCACTTTCGACCTATACGTCAGGGGTTTAAATTTTGTAGGTTATAGGCTCGATGCACGGTATTTTCATTTTCCCACCCAGTGATGTCAGCCTTCGTGAATTTGGACTCCAAAATCACTATTAAAGGAGGCAGCTTCCCTTCATTTTTCCATCTATTATATGGTATATAGTGATAATCCTTAAAGTATCATAAGTTGTCATTAGTATACAAGGAAATCATTTTTGGACTTTTGGTTAGATGATCACCGAGTGACAGCATTCAGTTAAGCGTAGAGGTCACCAAAATAGTCAAGCGCAGAGGTCACCGAAAATGTCTTAGCACAGTGATAACCAAAATCAGTGAAAACTGATAGCACTATCACCGAAAGACAGTTCAAAGAGAACCGAGAGCACAGTTCATAGAGTAACCTGAGAGCACAGTCTACAGAGTAACCCGAGCACCAGTCTATCGAGAGATAGTTTTACTCCCGAGAAAATTGGATCTCAAACAACACGTCAACTAAAGCACTTTAGTCTTTAAAATATATTTATGCTTAGCTGGACAACTATTTTGTCGATTAAGAACAACGTAATATGTGGATTTAATTATTTTAACTAATTATATTCATGCAAACTAGGAGATCAAGGTCAAGTTGTAAACCTTTGATCATAGAGTTTTTCTTGTAAAGCGTGAAACCTAATTAGGTCAAAACCTTTGTATATATAGATGTATAATCAATCAAGAACATGATGATTGTAGTCAGAGAAAATATCTATTGATCAGAAAGAGATTTTTATGTAGAAGGACACAAAAGGAAGAATTCAGTTATGAAGAACTAGGTACAAGGCTACCGAGCAGAACAGAGGTATTATCCATCACTATAGGTGATACATATATTTTTCGATCTTAATGGATCTATAATCAACAATTCAAGATTGCAAGATATTAAGTCAATTATATATTTATCTACTCTCTAACAATTGTAGCAAACAGAAAAAATCTTTCAAGAAGGTGGACTTAACAGTCTTATTGTTGTAACCACCCTAATTTGGTCTGCTCTGACCATAGACTCTATTTTCTCTAAGTGTGATCATACCCCCAATTATGTCAAGACAATTCTTCAATTCACTCGCATAATTCATTTAAATCAAATTTAATATCCTAAGTGATTTAATCACTAAATTGCATTAATTGCCTTAGCCAATCAAATCAAATCAATTCTATCAAAACAAATCAAAAACATGGCTAAATTAATTAATTAAAAGGAATTAAATAAAATCTTAATAACACCTCATCATTTGCAAAAAGGAAATCCAACCCCCTAGCCTAATTAATTTAATTAATTGGCTATAGTCCTGATTAATTATCAAAAGCAACCAAAAGCTTAAATAATTAATTTCCCCTATTATTGAATCAATATATTATTTATATAATTCATTTCATTAATATTCCCTTTAAACCCCCAACCTAACCTATCTCAACCACCTTAACCTTGGGTTCGAACTAATCCCAACCTCTTCACCCATGCTAAGCCTAATTCTAATCTTAATCCCATCTTAACCCTCTCTCTAATGATGTCACATTCCTAATCTTTTGATTAGGAATTCAACTCATTTCAAAAATTCAAATTTATCAAGCTCCCCGTCCCCAAAGTCCACTTTCTCAAGATTGGACATAAACCCCTCACCATGCCTCATTAATGCTCTCATAAATGCATCATTAATTCTTACACCCTCACCATGCCTCTTAAATTTTATCCCTCATTAAGGCTCTTACACGTGCATTTAATGGCCTTATCTCTCCTCTCACTCCTAATTTCTTCTATAAATAGAATAATTTTTAAGCTCAATGGGCCCCTGATTTTGGATTGTTGAAATCATTGTTATGTTGTGCATATTATTAGAGACCTATATTGAACTATTAGATTTATTATTATACATTGTTATAATCTTCATTTTTAGAGCTTAGAATGCATATTTCTTGAGCATGTAGATTAGTTTCATTTAAATCTTTCATTCTAGGTTGTATATGCCACTGATAAATGCATAATCTGAGGGAAATTGTGGTATTTTTCACACTCCTCCTAGATAGGAAGCAATAGGTTGATTTTAGCGATTGATATGCTTGCTAACTCTTGATTTTCACTAATACAATGACTTATTCAAGTGTTGTAGCTAACAGGTACACAAAATAGTGCACACATTTCTGGCGCCCACCGTGGGTCAAAATCTCAAATTTTACTTCACTTTCAATTCATTTTCTACTAATTTGCCTTCCTAGCTTTCTGGAACAGAGTCATTTTTGGTCGCCAAGGCTCGCATGTCGGATATTGGATCGCATTGAAGAATCTTGGATCACACCCCAGATATCAGGTTTCGCATCCTAGAAATCCTGCATCATTTTTTGTAGAGGCTCGCATCTGGTATGCATTATATCATTTTTGATGTATTGATCGCATCTGGGAAAAAGGATCGTATCCAGGGATTCTAGGGTCATTTTTGGTTAACAAAATCGCATCTCACTTTTCGATTTGCAAAATAAAAATTCTAACCACTAATCTTTTGCTAATATCTGTTTCTATATTTTAAACAGCCTAACTTTCATTTGCAGATCATCATCAGAGACTCTTTTGCTAAAAGAGTTGGAGAGAAATTACTAACTTATGGTTTGCAGGCGGTTTAATAGCTTGATTTAATTTTATTTGTTTGAGGCATTGAAACTAAGACACATTTTCTAATCACTTGTTAAATCAATCAGATTAGTATGCTCTTTTCCTTAAAGAAAAATCAGAAAATCAAAAGTTGGTTTAAATTTTGAGAGGAATTTGGAGTAATCGAACAAGGCAAACAAACTCGTCATTTAATTCATTTTTGGGAAAGTAATTAAACAAGAAAATCATTAAACTTATGGGATTATTTGAACAAGATTCACAGTTTAAATTTCCCTTTGGCGAAGTAATTGAACAACACAAGCCATCTAAATTTTGTGGGAGAAAGAACTTCATTGTCTAAATTTGGGATTTTTAATTGAACAAGCAAAGCATTAAATATTGTGGTCAAAGAACAAACAAACTTTGCTTTCAAGTACTTGCGTTTTTATTAACTTAGAAATATTTAAATCAAGCTTAGGCTTACCTTTCAGTCTCACTAGAGGATTTGCTCTTCCTTCCAAGTGGGGGAATCAAAAACTCAATATGGGAGATTGAGTTTTGAGTGAAGTGGTTTGAGGGAATGAACAAGTGATTGAAGTAATTTTGGGAGAAAATGGCATGGACTAGGAGAGTATGTTCTTATTCTTTCAAAGAATCATAAATCTTGAAATCCTAAGCTCGCCAATCCTTTGTATGCTTATTCAAGGAAAAAATCTCCCAGGACGACCCAAGTGAGGACAGGTTTTACACCAACCCTTCCCACTCACTATAAATAATTATTTCCTTGTAGGCCAAAGCCTCAGAAGACAAAATCAGTTTTTTCTTAGAATTTTGACCTCATTCCTTGAACATGCTTGGGTATGTGTAGAGAGGAGCCGCTTGAATCTTTCTTGTGAGACTACACATATTTGAGTACTCATAGGGATATACACCTCAATTTTGTCTTGTGAAATTCTATGGGAGATGGTTTTGAACGGATTGCCCCGTCATAAACAACAAACTTTGTAGTCAAACTACCTGATTCATCCCTGAAAGGGTGATAATCTTTGTGCAAGGCAAAAATTAATTGCCCCAAGATACTCGTCATTTCGTTCCCTCACTTGCATCTGGAGTCGGCTAATATAGCATCATGACTAGAGCCATTGGGTGCTTGGTGGTGGTCATATTTTGATTAGCATTTGAGTGTGTACTTGATTCAACAAGCAAAGATTTTCATCCTCTACATATAAAATAGGGAGTAAGAATGAGTTTGTTCACCCCTAACAATGCAAACATGCTTGATGTGTTTAAAAGCTCATTAACAAGATAAATCATTCAAACAAGCAACAAAAATCAATCCTTTGGCTACATACTGCATTTTTCACTCACTAAAAAGACTCAAAAACAATCTATTGTCAGACAAATTTGCACAAACTTTAAGACAAATCAGACAAAAAATTGATAGAACATCAGAGAGTCGTATTTAGTCTATCATGGGTCGCATCTAGTTGTGCAAACTCGCATTCAGTGTGCAAGCTCGCATCTAGTAAATCATGTATCGCTTATAGGGAGAAAGGTTGCATCCAAGATACTTAGGCTCGCATTTGTTTTTACAAAAGCTTGCATGTAGAGTGTCACATCTAGGACAGTGGGCACTTGCACAGCTATCTCTCAGAGAAAATCAGTTTATTTGGATACCCTTTTGGCTCATTAGTCTTACCTTGTTGCTTTTTTTGGTCTCTTTGTTGTTGTTTCAAAACTTTTTCAGGTCTACCTTGCATGTCATTTTAAACTCTTACAATTTGTCTCAAAACGTGTTGTCTATTCACTCTCAAAAACAACTTGATTCCCAGCTCACTATCAGGGCATTCTAACCCTTTGGCGTTGGAGTCATCCACTTTCACCAAACACAAACAATCCTTACAATTTGGACACACTTACTTGAACGATTTGAGACCTCACTTGACACCATTGGGAAACTTTAGACATAGTTGAGATACAAATTAATGGTTAATACAAGACGTAACAAGTATCTTACTGACGAATCAGAAGTACCTCCCAAATTGCTACATTTTTAAAAAGGAGAGACATCTTACAATCCTCTATTTGACACAGACTCACCAGCAATGGATGTTGCTACGAATGAATGGGCTAATGCCTTCGAAAAATACAACCATGGGCAAAAATAGTGAGATTAAGACAATACCAATAATGAGGAAGACGTCAATATCACACACCCTTTGTTTGAGTCAGAAAGTGATGAAGACATTCCCAAAGAAGAGTACAATAGACTCAAACAAAGTAGGAAATTCCAAAGAACATTGGAAAAGATCATTGGTGAAGACAAAGAGAAATAATTTCTCCATGTAGCATCCATTGGAGTAAAATTACCTAAAGATTATGATGTTGAAAGACTAAAGGAAAAAGAGATATCAACCCCTATCTCTATTCTCACCAAACAAATGACCTTAATGCAAGCAGAATTTGCAACTCTCAAACAAGAGAGGGCTAAACCCAAGACAAAATACTCTTTGGACTCCATTTGTCCATTTCCTTTTGACAAGAGTATCAATATGGTTCCATTTGTTGGAGATTTACTTCTGGCTACTAGTTGATTGTATGTTTGTCATTGATGACAACATATAATATACAGCAATGTTTTGTATGTACTTATCAGAATGATGTTATTAAGACTTGCGCAGTTATACTTATGTTTTAGACATGCTTTGGATGCTTTGTTTATACACGCAGACTCAAATATGAAGTTTCAGTTGAGTTGTGTGATTCTATTAGTGGCAGTTACAGTTTCTGGAGTTTATCTGTACAGAGCTGATGTATTAGCATTGGTTTTTGAGTTTCACCTATCTTCAGGATACACGTGTTTATATTCATGATTAGTTATGAGTTAACCATGTTTGGTTAAGAACCCTTGTCATGTTTCATTTGGATCGTGTTGTTTGAGATAATTTGGTGGAGTCGACTCAATGAAGTGTCACATCTGTTCAGTTCGTGTTGCACAATATTAATCCTAATTGCATGCTTAGTTAAGCCGACAAGGAAGTTGGTGAAGTGTTTCCCACAACCGTCGTGACCCTATACTTTGAGGAATATACTTATAGTAGTTCATTTGTGAATGATAAGTGTGAATAATAAAAAAAGAGACAAAAAAAGTACAGAGCATAATATCAGTTGTGTTTCATTCATCAAGGATCTATGTGAAGAAGTAGTGGAAGATTACATTACATTGGAACTGATCAAGACAGCAGGTCTACTCTATAATTCATCATCAGATATAGTTCATGTTTGTTCTACAGAAGGTTTTAGCCTTCACCATTGAAGCAGTGAGCTTTTGGACAGTGAGTCCTCACCCTTAACAAGGTTATTTGTAAAAGACTACTAACAGGGTCAGACCCTTAACCAGGTCACTATACTTATTGCATTGTAAAGAACGACTCCTAACAGGGTTGCAAGATATTCTAACAGGGATTATTATATACAAGTATAATTCATTGTGGGTGCTAATTCCCACCGGGGTTTTTACCATTTGGTTTCCTCGTAACCAAATTGCGGTGTTGCCTATTGTGTTATCTGAATGTGCATTTACTTTATGGTATTCTGGAATTAATAAGAGAAAAGAATTAAATTAGTTCATAACTGATTCACCCCCCCCCCCTCTCAGTTATCCTTTAGGACTATTCTAACAATTGGTATCAGAGCCAAGTGCCTTGAAGAGAAATCCTAACAGCTTAAGGTAGATCAGATGGCATACTTCAGAAAAGAGAGTCCTAAGTTCGATGGAGAGAATTATCTGGATTAAAAAAACAAAATGATAACACATCTACAGTGTGTTGGTTTTGAGATCTTTGAGATAGCCACACAAGAAGTTGTTATTCCCTCTCTAAAAGACCTTGCAAAAGATGATGCTACTAGTAAACAAAAGGATATATTCAAAGCTAATGCAATTTCCAAAGAAGCCATTATAAGTGTACTATCTGACAGTGAATTCTCTGAGATCAAGAAAGTAGACAAGACATATATAATATGGAAGTATTTAGAAGACATGTTTGAAGGAGATATCCAAGCAAAGAATTCACGCAGAAAGATATGGAAAAAGAAATACAACAATCTTGAGATGTTACCTAAAGAAAACATCAGAGCCTACAATCAGAGGATAAATGAAGCAGTTTCTAGAATAAAAAACAATGGTGGAGAAATTTCAGAAGAAGACATAATGGATAAGCTGATGACTACATTGACAGCAGACTATGAGAGCAAGATCAACATTCTAGATGAAACCATGCAATTTTCAAAGGAATTCAAGAGAGAGACTTTGATCAGTAAAATCTCTGCATTTGAGATATCAAGATTGAAGACTGAACCCAAAAGTGAAATAGCCTTCAAAGCATCAATACATGGTAAGAAAACTTTACACATTTCTAATGAAAAAGAAGAAGTTGATGAAGAACTAGAAGAAATTATTGCCATGATTTCTAAAAGAGCAAAGAAAGGCAAAGGAAATTATGAAGGATAGCTTTCATTCAAATGTTTTTCATGCAACAAGATTGGTCACTTTGCATCCAAGTATCCCACAAGAGTCAAGAAGTTCAGATCTGATTAAAAACCTAAATACAAAAAGGAATGCTACCATGCTGAAGAAGGTGTAACAAATGAAGATTTGGCAGAGGATGAAATTGGATTCATTTCCATTAAAGACATGAAAAAATTGCTTGAGGAAATGGATATTGAAGATGAAAAGGAAGCACATGATATAGCCCTAATTTCCAAAGAAGACATCAAAACTGATTGGATCATTGATAGCAGATGCTCTCACCACTTGACGGGTGATAAAGACAGATTTGTTCATCTGGACAAGTACAAATGTGGTATGGTTAGCTTTGGAGATAACACTCCTAAACCTATCACATGCAGAGGATCTATCACCCTGGATGGAAAGAACAAGACAGATGATGTTCTATATGTTGATGGATTACATCACAACTTACTAAGTGTTGGACAGCTACTTGACAAAGGTTATCATTTGGAATTCAAAGACAACAAATGCATTATTAACAACAAAGAAGGAGACATGATTGCATCAGGCTCAAAAACAAAAGGTAATGTTTTTCAGCTCAATTCAAATGTAAGTTGTTTTGTTACAAAAGTGGATGACAGTTGGTTATGGCACAAGAGACTCTGTCATATCAATTTTGACAATATAGTAAAGATAAGCAATGTCAAGGCAGTTAGAGACCTTCCAAGTATTGCAAAACCAGTTAACACAATGTGCAGGGAATGTGTTATGGGAAAGCATGTAAAGAGCTCTTTCAGAAGCAAGCAAAACTCAGCTGAAAACAAATTAGACCTAGTGCATACAGATTTATGTGGTCCTACTCAAACAAGATCATACAACAGAGAAAGGTATTTCATTTTGTTTGTTGATGATTTTTCAAGGATGATGTGGGTTGCGTTCTGAAAGGAGAAGTCTAAATCCTTTGAGAAATTCAAAATATTCAAAGCTAAGGTTGAGAATGAATCTGGAATAAAACTAAAATGTCTAAGATCAGATAAAAGAGGAAAATTCACCTCTGACCAGTTTTATAAGTACTACGAAGAACATGGGATCAAAAGATAGTTGAGTGCTCCTAGAACCCCTCAACAGAATGGGATTGTAGAAAGAAGGAATATGATCATACTTGATACAGTGCGCACTATGATGATTGAAGGAAAAGTTGTGTACACCTATTGGAGAGATGCAGTCAATACATCAGTATATATTATCAACAGAACCCAACTAAGGCCAGGTGCAGATAAGACACCTTATGAACTTTGGTTTGGTAATGTACCTACAGTAAAATACTTCATAATCTTTGGCAGCAAGTGTTACATCAAGAGAGATGATGGTGTTGGTAAGTTTGATGCTAGAAATGATGAAGGTATTTTCCTTGGTTACTCTACTAAAAGCAAAGCATACAGATGTTTTCATTTGAGATTAAAGAAGATAATTGAAAGTACTCATGTAAATATTGATGAGAAGTTCATGGTTCAAGAGAGGTACTATGAATTTGCACCTATGATTGAAGATGAACGCAGGCCTAGCAATAAAGACATTGTTATTAAAGAAATGTCTGAGTGCATTGATGTATCATGTAATGAACCTGAATCAAGCAAAGAAGTATCACAGATTACAGAAGAGGATGTCACACCAAAAGTTCCAAAATTCACATCTAGATACCATTCAAAAGATGATATCATTGGAGATTAGAGCAGCAGTGTTTTGACTAGATCTAAAGAAAAAAGTTTAACAATGGATAAAGAGGTATGTTTACTTTCACAGATTAAACCTTTAAGTGTTGAAGATACTTGCAAAGATTCTAATTGGCAGAAAGCAATGTAAGAAGAATTAGATCAAATAATCAAAAATGATACATGGGAATTGGTTCCTAGACCTAGTGACAAAAATGTGATTGGAACAAAGTGGGTTTTCAGGAAGAAGATGAATGAAGATGGTACAGTGGTCAGAAACAAAGCAAGACTGGTGTGTAAAGGATATGCACAGAAGGAAGGAATGGATTACACTGACACATTTTCCCCTGTGAGCAAACTACAAGCCATTCAGTTATTCTTGGCCTATGCAACATTAAAAAACTTTAAAGTATACCAAATGGATGTCAAATCAGCCTTTCTGAATGATGACTTGAAGGAAGAAGTCTACATAGAACAGCCTGAAGGATTTAATCTATCAGATAAACCAGACATGGTATGCAGATTGAAGAAAGCACTTTATGGACTTAAACAGGCCCCAAGAGCTTGGTATGAGAGACTAGATGGTTATCTTACCAAGATTGGAT
>MU223739.1:4689222-4732549 GCA_018584345.1 Thuja plicata
ACATTATCTTTGGAGGTAATGACAAGCTTAGTGCAGAATTTGCAAAAGAAATGCAGAATGAATTTGAAATGAGCATGATTGGTCCTATAAAATATTTTTTGGGATTGAATGTAAAGAAGACAGATAACACAACACATCAGTACAAGAAACACAGAAAGCTACAAGAATCAAATCTAAGCTAACACAGAGCTTATCGGCGGTCAGACATTTTTATCGGTTATCAAAACAAACTTTTTGGTAATTTAATGAATCTTAATAATTGTATTTCATATTGTATTAGAAATAGTATAGTGTGATAATATAGTATGTTGCCATCAATTCCAAAGGGAGAGATTGATGACATGTAACTGATTGAATGTTTGATAATTTTAAGTTGAAGATGATGCAAGACATTAAATTAGTTAATGGTTTGTATTGTCATTGATGTCAACTTGATATCATCTGTACGGTCATGTGCATAATGCCAAAGAGTTCAAAGAATCAATAGAATAGAGATTATGCTTTCAACAATGCATAAAAGTCAAGTATTCACTAAGTGACAGACAACACCGATGGAGTGCACACCATTGGTAAAGGCAAAGAAAAATTCACAGTGATACCCAACGAGCAGAAGATAGTATTGCCCGACGAAGCAAAATCATAGTGATACCCGATGAGTAAAATCACAGGATGCCCGACGGACGGAGATCCCGAAGCTGACTGGAGTCACACCGATGAAACTAGCAGTTATCTCCGACGACTAACTGCAGAGTTGACCGACAGAACAGAGAGTTTAGAAAATGATGAAATATCTAGCTGGCAGAGCTTAAGTATAGACTTAACTGGTTGTTTTATTTGTTTTATTCGACCAGAGTTAAGTAATTGATTTAAAGAAGATTTGTACAGTTGGCAAGAAGATTACTACGAGATAAATCAAGAGTTAAAGCTTTAAATCAAATTGGTTGGATTGTTTTTCATGCCAAGAATCAAGAATCAGAATCAATAATTAAGGAATATCATGTCTATATAAGAGACAAGCATAATTCATTTCCGCAATCACATACACAGGAAGGGGAGTGAATAGAAAGAGGATGCTGAAGAGAAACTAATGAGAAGAACTTCATACAGTCCTGATCAATCAAGCTGAAGAAGAGCTAAAGAATTCTGCAGACACCGACGAACAATGAAGCACAGCATCACAAAACAGAAAGTGTGGAGCACAAAGAATTGAATTGATACATTGATTAGAGAGGTAATGTACTTAAATAGATCTAGAAATCTGCAATTCAAATTGCATTAGAAACAGGTCATAGTGTTTCAGTTTAACCATTGAAGCGTCAAGTCTCTTAACAGAGCAGGACTTGACAGTATTCTATATATTGAGGTACATCCCAAGGAGTTACAAAAAGGTTCATTCATGAAAGTAACATTGAAATTTCATAAAGCCTATTGACAGCCTAAGAAGAAGGTTGATTTAAGGATGGTAGCAAGATTTGTCTAAAGTTTATTGACAGTCTAAGAAGCAGGCTGATTCAAGGATGGTAGCAAATAGATGCCCGATACTAAGTGACAACCTCTATGTATAAAATCCTCTAACAAGGTCACACCTAACAGTGTGTTTGTAACCTTTAACAGGGTTGGCTCCTAACAGGGCTCACTTCAGAAGAGTGAAAATTTTGGGTACCGGTCCCAGTGGTTTTTCCCTTAACAGGGTTTCCACGTTAAAATCTATGTGTTATGTGTGTATGGTTATTACTTTACTATTTTAAATTTAACATATGCATTTCTAGATTGATTGGTATACTCTGCATATTTACTGAGTATCAATAAATAGTTTTACTGCTTATCGGTAATCAAGGAGAATAAGGACAGAAAAGGAAAACTGACAGACAGTTAAATAATTATTAGTATTTCATGGCATGCATCTTGTAGGGACTTAATAATCTGAGATGTATTTGATTGGTGGTTAAAGTTTAAAGGATAAAATTTTGAGGCCACTGATTCACCCTCACCCCCTCTCAGTTATTACTAACAATTGGTATCAGAGCTTGTGTGCTTAGAAGGAAGGTTTCAAGACCTAAGTAAAGATCACAAGATGAACAAGTGAGATGTGCCCAAGTTGAACAAAGACAACTTTTCTTCATGGAAAACCAGGATAAGACTCCACTTATCAGTTATTGATAATGATTTTACTCAATGCTTAGATACTGAATATGTGTTGCCTACAGGAGTATTGATAGTAGATCAATTGAGAGAGAAGCATGAGCATAACTACATGGTTATAGAGCTTTCTTCCTCACTCTCTGATGTTTAATTTGAAGATGTCAAGGACTACAAAACTACAAAGAAAATGTGGGACAAACTGAAGCTTGTACATGGAGATGATACAAATGTTCTAAGAGCCAAGGCAGAAAGTCTTAGAGGAAAGTTTGATGATCTCAGAATGAAAGAAGGAGAAAACATCACACAGTACAGCACAAGAATAAAAGCAGTCAATGTTATACGAGGTGTTGGAGGTACACTTGAAGAAGAAATAGTGGTAAGTAAAATCTTAAGAACCTTATTGCATGTATATGCTATTAGAGTTTCTACTATTCAAGAAATGAGAGCAGTAGCAAGCAATACAGTTACTCTTGATAGTTTAATTGGTAGACTGATTTCATTTGAGATGAATAACTTTGACAATAATTTCTTACCAAGTTTAGAGTCTGCATTTAAATCTTCTATGAAAATAAGCAAATCTAATCATAGATACTCATCTACAAGGGACAGTGAAAGTGAAAGTGAAGAAGATCTAGATGAAATAGAAGCACTTATAGCCAAAAGAATACAGAGAGGCAAAGGTAAATACAAAGGCAAGCTACCACTTGTATGTTTTAATTGCAAAAAGATTGGACACTTTGCTACAAGATGTTCTAACAGAAGAAAAGATGACAAAAGTAATGACAGATCTTTTGAGAAGAAATCTGAAAGAGGTGATAACAAAGATTACAAAAGTTACCGACAATTAGAAAGAAAGGATACCCAAGACTACAAGGATAAAGGCAAGAAGGCTAGCCACCTAGATGCTTGCAAAGATGAAGATACTGACACTGAACCTGATGATGACATCGAGATGGTATTTGTAGCTGTGAAAGATGATTCAGATGAAGATGAAAGGTATGAAGAAACTACACTCATATCTAAGGTTAGTAAGAATGATATCTGGATTATAGATAGTGACTGCACTCACCATATGACCGGTGACAAAGAAAAGTTTAACACTTTTAAACATTATAATGGTGGTACAGTAAGAATGAGAAATGATACACCTTGTCCAGTTGAAGGTAAAGGAACTATAATGGTGAATAACCTGATTAAATGTGAAAATGCTTATTGGGTAAAATGATTGAATTATAATCTGTTAAGTGTTTCTCAGCTGAATAATTTAGGTCACAGAGTAGCATTTGAAAATAAGAAGGCAAAGATCCTCAATGAATCAGAAAAACTGATTGGTACCAGTTAACAGACTAAAGGTAACTTATTCTATCTGAATGATACTAACACCACTTGCTTAATGACTAGAAACGAAGACATATGGTTGTGGCACAAAAGATTGTGTCATGTGAATTTTGACAACATGATGAAAATAAGCAGAAGAAGTGTAGGAGGCTTACCAACGATGACAAAGCCAGACAACATCATGTGCAAAAATTGTCAAAAAGGTAAAATGACAAAGTCTAGTTTCAAAAGTAAAACCCATACATCTGATGATATTCTAGAATTAGTCCATACTGATTTATGTGGACCTATGAAGAAAAAGAGTTATTATGGAGATAGATATTTTATTCTTTTTGTTGATGATTACTCTAGAATGATGACAGTTATATTTCTAAAAGAAAAATCTGAAGCATTCAAGATGTTTAAATGATATAAGGCTATGGTATAAAAACAAAGTGGTAAGGATTTGAAATGTTTGAGATCAAATAGAGGAGGAGAAGTTATATCAGATGAATTCACTAATTTCTACAATGAGCATGGTATAAAAAGACAGGTTTCTGCACCAAGAACACCACAGCAAAATAGGATTGCTGAGAGAAGGAACAGATCAATAGTTGATTGTGCAAGAACACTGATGATAGAAAAGGACATCACCCAAATATTCTAAAGGGAAGTTGTAAGTTACTTTAAAATATTTGGTAGTCAATGTTATGTCTTAAAAGATGATAGAAATGGAAAGTTTGACGCCGAAGGTGATGAAGGTATTTTTATGGGGTATTCTACCAAGAGCAAAGCTTTTAAGTGTCTAATCAAGGCTTCTAACAAAATAGTTAAAAGTGAAAATGTGAAGATTGATGAATTTGTAGAAAAGAATGAGCTGGAAAGCACAAAAGAACCAAAAGACTACAACAAGTTTTTATATTGTGAAGAACCCATAACTCTACTCGAGCAACAGTGCTTAATTCCAGAACAATAGAATGTTGCAACTGATGGTCAGAATGTTGTTACCGACGGTCAAGATAATGATCAAGATAATGTGCAAAGTAATGAAGATCAAGCTGATACACAAAGAGTTGTACCTGTACTTGCAAGATATGTAAGAAGGAACCATCCAGAGGACCATATCATAAGAGATAAAAAAAAAAGCTGGTACAAGAACAAGAAGTAAGTCTTTAAACTCAAATTGTTTAATTTATGAGTTTGAGCCAAAATCTGTCAATGTTGCACTAGATAATAAAGAATAGATAAGGCTATGAATGATTAGATTGAGCAGAACAAAACATGGTCACTTGTGCCAAAACCAGATGATAAGAATGTCATCGGTACTAAATGGATATTCAGGGACAAGCTAAACGAGAATGGAGAAGTCACAAGGAACAAAGCAAGACTAGTATGCCAGGGGTATGCACAAGAGGAAGGTATAGACTATGGAGAAACCTTTGCACCCGTTGCTAGGCTAGGAGTAAGAATACTACTTTCTTATGCTGCATACAAAGGATTCAAAGTATATCAAATGGATGTCAAGTCAGCATTCCTAAATGGAATACTTGAAGAAGAGGTATACATTGAGCAACCAAAAGGGTTTGTAGAACCAGACAAGAGAAACATGGTATGTAGACTTCACAAAGTCTTGTATAGATTAAAACAAGCTCCTAGAGCCTGGTATGAATGACTTCATTCCTATCTAATAAGTATTGGATTCATAAGGACTAGTGAAAACAGTAATCTTTATTTGAAAGATGATACTGATGCTAACACTTTGATTGCTAAAATATTTGTTGATGACATCATATTTGGAGGTAATGATATGCTATGCAAATCATTTGCTGATGAGATGAGCAAAGAGTTTGAGATGTTTATGTTTGGAGAGATCAAGTTCTTTCTTGGTCTACAGATCATTCAACAAAGTGAAGGTATTTTCATTACACAGTCCAAATACATCAAAGACGTCCTGAAAATATTCAAGATGGAAGATTCTAAACCTGTTGGAACATTGATGGCTACTGGATGTAAATTAAAAAAGAAAGACAAGACAATAGAGGTAAATCAGACTTTGTACAGATCAACGATAGGAAAACTCATGTATGTTGTACACACTAGACCAGATATTGCACATGCAGTAGGAATTGTTGCTAGATTTTCTGCTAACCCCATAGAATCACATATGACTGCTGTGAAAAGAATTCTAAGATATCTAAAGAATACTGAGGAATTTGGCTTATGATATAGAAGAGAAGGCAAATTTGAACTAAAATTATTTACCGACGCCGATTGGGCTAGAAATCTTGATGACTTAAAGAGCACAACTGGAGGAGCATTCTTTATGGGTGACAGACTTGTCACGTGGATTAGCAAGAAGCAAGGATGCATCTCACAATCTACTGCAAAAGCAGAATATGTTGTTGCTGCTGCAAATTGCTCAAATATTGCATAGATCAAACAGTTGCTAGAAAGTATGCATATGAAGATCTCAGAACCAGTGATTATCTATTGTGATAACACCAGTGCAATAAACATTTCCAAGAATCCAGTCATGCATTCCAAGACAAAACACATTGCAATCGAGTATCATTACTTAAGAGAACAAGCTCAAGAAAAAGAGGTAATACTTGAGTATGTGCAATCAAAAGAACAATTGGCTGATATCTTCACCAAGCCACTGCCCAATGATACATTTGACTACTTGAGAAAGAGACTAAGGGTCAAACCCTTGTCTACCAGTTAGTAAAGGACTGAAGGCTGCATCAGCCTATATATTATCAGAATATCATTCATGTTGATGCAAGCAAAAAGATGAACTTCAAAGCTACATCTATATACAGAAAGGTATGTATCAGAACTGAGCACCAGAGCATATTGTTGTATTGTTGATGGATAAGGGAAATTCAAGGAATATATTATGCATAGAAGAAAATAATTGTTTGACATAAATGTCAGATATTTCTAAAATATTTGTCTGGCATGGTTGTGAAAGGGAGAGAATGTATCCATATTATCACAAGAAATTATTCATTATCAGATTACTCCAAATAGGGATAGATCATATCCATAGGGAGAGAATTTGTATGAAGGAATCGTATACAAAGGAAAAGTTGCTGACAAGAGAGAGATATCAAAGAAGAACAGTCAAAAGAGAGAAATTGACACAAGAAAAGAACACAACACATCAGTACAAGAAACACAAAAAGCTGCAAGAATCAAATCTAAGCTAACACAGAGCTTACTGGCAGTCAGACATTTTAATTGGTTATCAAAACAAACTGTTTGGTAATTTGATGAATCTCAATAATTGTATTTCATATTGTATTAGAAATAGTATAGTGTGATAATATAGTATGTTGCCATCAATGCCAAAGGGAGAGATTGATGACATGTAACTGATTGAATGTTTGATAATGTTAAGTTGAAGATGATGCAAGACATTAAATCAGTTAATGGTTTGTATTGTCATTGATGTCAACTTGATATCATCTGTACGGTCATGTGCATAATGCCAAAGACTTAAGAGAATCAATAGAACAGAGATTATGCTTTCAACAATGCATAAAAGTCAAGTATTCACTAAGTGACAGACAACACCGACAGACTGCACACCATCGTTAAAGGAAAAGAAAAATTCACAGTGATACCCGACGAGTAGAAGACAGTATTTCTTGACGAAGCAAAATCATAGTGATACCCTACGAGTAAAATCACAGGATGCCCGATGGACAGAGATCCTGAAGCTGACTAGAGTCACACCGATGAAACTAGCAGTTATCATCGAATACTAACTGCAGAGTTGACCAACAGAACAGAGAGTTCAAAAAATGACAAAATATCTAGCTAGCAGAGCTTAAGGATAGACTTAACTGGTTGTTTTATTTTTTTTATTCGACCAGTGTGTTGCCCCACTTTTGGTCTTTATACCTCAAGACAAAAGTAGTTGTTCAATGGGTAGTAGTAGTCTTGGAAGTTTCATGTAAATCCAGAGTCTAAGTCTAGAGATCCCTTTAGGCTAGAAGGCCTTTATCAAATTTCCCAAATCTTCCTTCTCCTTCTTAAGCCGGAGAAAATCTGGGTCTAAAATCATGTTTTTATTGGGTAAGTTAAGTTCCCAATCCGGTAAAGGCCATGGTTTGAAAGATTCTAACCTCAGTCTTACATACAGATGAGATATTTTGTCTCATATCTTCAGGTTGCAGCACTGGTGGGAAATCAAATTTTAGCTTCTCCACGGAAAAAAATCACCTGCGGAGTGCACTTTCCACAATTGCCAGACTTAAGAGTATCAAAGGTAAATAAAGATGGAAAATGAGGAAGTCGGGAACAATAAATCTTTGAGCACTCAAATCAAACTTATGGGAAACAAAACAAATGATCAAGGGAAAAAAAATTCATGGAGTTAGCTCATAGGCAGAAAAGTGAAAAATGGCTTCTCCTCTACTCCTACAGGCGGGTTTCTACTCGCGAAGTGCGTTTTCCGTCAAACTATCAAGGTGAAGAAATTTTGAAGAGTAATCCATCCCATAAGAGATCCAACATATAAAAAGGCCAATGGAATCAACATATATCATTTTGGCACCCCTATAGGCCAGAATTCTCCTTTGGCAGATTTTCAGACAGGGAGCACTACAAAAGTATTTTTCCGCCCAAAGGAGAAGCGAAAAAGTAATTTTTCACCGCTTCAAGAAAGTTACCGTTATGGTTACTAAAGTAAAAAAATGTTTCCTAACAACATGTAAAGCAAAGTAATTAATTCAAATAAGGTCGTTTTACTTTGTAATGGACTTGTTCATTAATGTAGAGGTCTTTTCATTCGTGTGGTGCAGGAAGTCGGCCGTTAAACGGTAAGAATTTGAAAGTATAAAATCAGTTGGAGATCTCAAACTGGAACCACCATTGTTCACCAAATTGTTTGAATTCAAAGTCGCTAAGACCAGTTACTCATTGTCTCTATATCCCGAAAATAAATTCGAATCCCTAGGTTGAATCATACTCACATGGCTTCTAGATTTGTGGGATTCGACAGAATGAATGGCATTATCTCTGATTGGCACAAAATCTTAGATACCTCACTAAAGTTCTTCGATATGTAGAACTTCTAGAATAGATTGAGAGCGGAGCAGATGCATCCTATTATAGAAAAGCTTAAGGAGAGCGGGTTAGTTGAAGCCGCCAGTTTTCCTATAGCGGTTCAAGCTCCTAAATTGGTCCGGGAATGTATAGCTCGATACAACCCAAACACCAAGCAAATTCTTCTACCTGACAACACGGTGCTCCTCTCTATAAATAGAGAGTCTGTCCAGAATTCCCTCTGTATTCCAGAACAAGCGGAATACTCTGAAATGACTTATAGTTGGGCAGTCTCTGAATATTCAGTGACGAGACCGGTATGGAAGAGAGAGATCATGAAGTTATGGTTTAAAGAACCCAAGAGCACCAAGGGCAAGTTGCCCAAAATATTATTTGGCGCAAATCTGAAGCCATAAATCGTGGATATCCTGGTATTACTTCATAGGATTAGAGGTGAGAGCGAAGCTCTTAATTTTGTTGAACAGCATTTCTTCCTGGTTTAGATAATCTGCTCCCAGCATCACTTCATTAACTGGGCCCTTATGGTGAGTGAGAATCTCTCAGACTCCCTCAATAGGGCCAAGTTCTAGAATGAATTCTACATGTCTTCGGTCCTCTTGTATATTTTAGCTATGATTCAAATCTGGCCTGGGCTTCCTAGGTTAGAGGAATTCCCAGATGATATAAAAAGCTATGAGTTTTTCCCTTTTCTGCAACTACAAAATAGTTATGCTAATTATCTCATAGTTAATGACGCCTTTACATTGAGACTGTGCAGGGAGCTACAAGGTTGTCCAGAAAGGAGATTTTCTCCTGAAGCCATGGCTTTTATAAGCCAATTTGGATGCTATTTTATTCAGTTCAGAGATTTCTCATATCTTTGTCTTGCAGGTTTTGATGACTTTCCTTTGAAGCTGCCCAAATACCCTACTGACATGATTGTGTTGATCGAGGTGATGAGGCAAGCACTCCAGGTGAATCTAATCTGTGTCGAGGCAAAGAAGAAAGGCTACGAATTCCCAATGACCATCGGAGCTTACAGTTGTGCGTCCCAGTCAGAGGCGAATAATGTTCTTAAAACATTCTCGAAGAGGTTCTCTCTGGAAACATATGACATTCTAAGGCCGCAATATGATCCAGTTAATTATGCCAGAGATGTCTTACAAATGAGTCAGGCAATTCATCATGTACCTGATATTGAGGACTACTGGGCCAATTGCAAAGATGACTTGGAGAGCAGGGAAAGATTCTATGCCCGGTTAACCATTGAACAAATCAAAAAGTTCAATGTTAACATTGCAGTAGAAGGGCTAGAAAATGATGGCAATCATCTGTACGATGACACATACTTGGAGAAGATAAAGTCCACCCCTATTAGCTCGAAGCCTATGCTATACCAAGCAGTAAGTGACTTGCAGGCTCTGATGGGGCGATTTACAAAAGAACCGTTCAATGGGTTGAGTGGACTGCAGGCCGAAGGAAGAGGTCAGAAAGGAAGCCTCCCACTCAGCGAACTCTGGCAAAGGCAACTTCTGGCGTTGCAACCACTTCATCAACAACAATCCGAATAGTTGCGAAAGGATCAATTCAACCGTCAGGAGGAGGTGATGAACCTCCTGATAAGACTTCTCTCTTAGAAAAGACCTGTGGAGAGGGTCCTCTTCCAGACATCGGAGCCACTGAAGAAGCAGTCCCAACAGACCAAATTAAGTCTAAAGCTGAGCTTTCTAAAGCTACTGAGTCCAAACAGCTGGCTAGTGCTATTGTTGTGGATACTTCGGCCGGGACCTCGACCCAAGAAACTCTGAGGCAGGCATCCCCTGTCATAGTTGAAGTAGGAGAGGATAGCCCTAGTACCTCTGCTACAGAATCGGATAAGAAGAGTTGGGAGCAACAGGAGGTTGCTCAAGTTGTAAAATTAATCTCCTCCTCACCTACTTCCATGAATCCATTCGCTTCCCGCCCTAAAGCTACTCCTCCGCACATAAGGAAGCTGTTCATCGAAGAGTTGGTCTCTGCCAACAAAGTTACCAGCACAGATTCATGGATAGAAAACACTCTAGAGCACAAAAGGAAGAGAGTGGGAGAAGCAATTCCCAGCAAAGACACTCTATCATGGGCCTTTCAGCCCAAGGCTACCACAAGCAAGCAGAAGAGTGTGAAGACAATGTCTACTCTGGGTCGTGATCCTGAGACAAGGCATTTCACCATGGAAGTAGCCAAGCCCACTAAAGAGGGTAGACTCGAAGATCTGGCGGCCTTGGACTTTCAGTTGCAGTCATTCGATATGGGATTGGCTCAACATGATACCAAGGTGGACTGGAGGAAGTCCACTAATGTAGTGATAGAGGAAGAGCTTGAAGATCTCAAGACTTCCAAAATTCAGCTTAAAGAAGAAGTGGCCCAACTAACTGACTTCATCAGACAGCTTCTCACTCCTATTGCGAGCACTCCCAGCACCCAAACCTCCTTTGATCCCAATGTTGCGGAGAACCAAGCCATTCTGGCTAAGTTGCAAGAGGATTGACATTATGGACAGATTAGTAAAAGGTGGATCGAGAGGCTCGAGTCAGAAGGCCTAGCAATCATTGAATAGTTAGGTAACGCTCTTCTAAGGCTAGAAACAGAGAGGAGCAACATTGGTAAGAATTTACAGACTCTCACTGCGGAAACAGTAAGATGCCAGGAATGCATAGTCATGTTGCATGTGGCAGTAAAGATGAAAAACTAAGGAAGCCCTAAAATCTAAGATTCTACAGAAGGGTGATGAGCCTTTGATTGAATGGCTCCAAAGTATGGAGTTCAAAATCGAGATGATCATTCAGGCCGAGACCGGACTGCAACAAACAGATGTTAAGGTGCAAGAAGAACAAAGTAAAGATTTTAAACTTCTCTTAGGACTTCATGAGGAATCGCAAACCAGCGGTCAAGGAAAAGCAATAGTTGGAGTAGTCAACATGCAGAAGTCATTCATAGATTGTCTGCACAATTTAGCAGAGCAGTCTTCGACTCATCTAGACAAGGTGCCAGAGCTCCAGCAATTGAGTGGATGCATCTTTAGGGCTATGGAGGAACTAAAAGATCATATAGAAGAAATCAAGACTCTAGCCAAAGAACATTCCATATGGCTCGTCCGTTACACTAATGTCCACGTCAACAGACATGAAGAGCTCATCCAAGTCATCACTGTTGTAATCCCCTATAGGGCCAAATTAGATATGGGGAAGGAAACTGAATCATAGATATATTCCCCCTTGTTCTATTTTTGTTAGTTTTGTAATGGATAAACCTTTGGTTATCATTTCTGTTTGGGGAAGTTGAACCGTTTCGATTACTCCTTTTTGTAATAGTCCAATCTGGAACTCTATATGTATTATTCCCAAAATCAATACAAAGGTCGGCTAAATTTTGGTGTGAAGAATAGCATTTTTGTTGAGTCAATTGTGCATGTCTGAATGCCATTTCTTTAACTGTTCCATTGCAATTCATTTATCTTTCTGTTGAATTCGAACGTCTCTTTTGAATTAGATTTGTAATCTGTATTCGAACCAGAATTTTGTATTATGATTTGATACAGCTAATTAAGGGGGAAATCAGTTTCTATCCTAAGTTTTGGGAATGTTCTTATGATATAGATCAACTCAATATCATTACATTGTTAATCTTTAATCTTGCATCTGCATTTTTAGTAATTGATCATGCATCACCAGTTTTGGGAGTTAATCTGATTGATAAGATCTCAGAATTGGCTAGATTTAGAATCGTATTTACTTCGCCTAAGCTATTTTCTGTCTAGACTTAGCTTAGTTTACCTCTCCTGCTCTCGGGTTAAGAGCATACCTCTGCTAGATTAGGAAAGATGAAAATTTATTGAATATTATTCATATAAGGGAGTTGTACCTTCTAATTCAGAGGAAAAATAAGTTTTCAAGTAACTATTTCCCAACTATTGTATTCAATTGTTCTTAAACATTTTTGGGTATTTTAGAGTTACATTCAAAAGAACAATCTATTTACCAACACAGTGTTAAGTAATTGATTTAAAGAAGATTTGTACAGTTGGCAAGAAGATTAATATGAGATAAATTAGGAGTTAAAGCTTTAAATCAAATTGGCTGGATTGTTTTTCACGCTAAGAATCAAGAATTAAGGAATATCATGTCTATATAAGAGACAAAAATAATTCATTTTCGCAATCAAATACACAGGAAGAGGAGTGAATAGAAAGAGGATGCTGAAGAGAAAATGATGAAGAAGAACTTCATACAGTCCTGATCAATCAAGCTGAAGAAGAGCTAAAGAATCCTGCAGACACCGACGAACAGTGAAGCACAACATCACAGAGCATAAAGTGTGGAGCACAAAGAATTGAATTGATACATTGATCAGAGAGGTAATGTACTTAAATAGATCTAAAAATCTGCAATTCAAGTTGCATTAGAAATAGGTCATAGTATTTTAGTTTAACCATTGAAGCATCAAGTCTCTTAACAGAGCAGGACTTAACAGTCTTCTATATATTGAGGTATATCCCAAGGAGTGCCAAAAAGGTTGATTCATGAAAGTAGCATTGAAATTGCATAAAGCCTATTGATAGCCTAAGAAGAAGGTTGATTCAAGTATGGTAGCAAGATTTGCCTAAAGCCTATTGATAGACTAAGAAGGAGGCTGATTCAAGGATGGTAGCAAATAGATGTCTGATACTAAGTGACAACCTCTATGTATAAAATCTTCTAACAAGGTCACACCTAACAGTGTGTTTGTAATCTTTAACAAAGTTGGCTCCTAACAGGGCTCATTTCAGAAGAGTGAAAATTTGGGGTACCAGTCCTAGTGGTTTTTCCCTTAATAGGGTTTCTACGTTAAAATTCATGTGTTATGTGTGTATAGTTATTACTTTACTGTTTTACATTTCACATATGCATTTCTTGATTGATTGGTATACTCTGCATATTTACTGAGTATCGGTAAATAGTTTTACTGCTTATCAGTAATCAAGGAGAATAAAGACAGACAAGGAAAATTGACAGACAGCTAAATCATTATTAGTATTTCATGGCATGCATCTTGTAGGGACTTAATAATCTGAGATGTATTTGATTGGTGGTTAAAGTTTAAAAGATAAAATTTTGAGGCCACTGATTCACCCCCCCCCCTCTCTCAATTATCACTAACATAGCACTATCAACATGTCCAAGAATCTTATGATGCACACAAAGAAAAAACACATTAAGATCAAATACCATTTTCGTAGAGAAAAAGTTGCTGACAAAGAAGTAAAATTGGACTATGTGAGCACTAAAAAATAGTTGACAGATATTTTTACAAAGCCTTTATCAAAAGATACTTTTGAATATCTCAGGGAGAAGTTGAGAGTAATTCTCTTTCCTGAGTCTGATTAGATAAAGCAGCAAGTACATCAGTCCATGGGGACTGATGAATGGTTGACTACTCTATTTTTGGAGTAGTACCTGTGCCTAATTGTTTATGGCGCCCTTTTCCATTGATGTCAAAGGGGGAGTATGTAGTAAGGGGGAGCATATACTCTGGGGAAGTATATAATCATGTAACTTAAAAACACAGACAGAGGAGATGCAGTAGTGTAGAGGAATCTTTGATGAGGATATTGAGAAGATTGTAAAAAGAAAGAGGACACCTTGTGCTGAAGATGTTTTTAATATCATATGTTGTCATCAATGTCAAAGGGGGAGATTGTTGGAGATTTACTTCTGGCAGCTAGTTGATTGTATTTTTGTCATTGATGACAACATATAATATACAGCAGTGTTCTATATGTACTTATCAGAATGATGCTACTAAGCCTTGCGCGGTTATACTCATGTTTTAGACATGCTTTGGATGCTTTGTTCATACACGCAAACTCAGATATGAAGTTTCAGTTGAGTTGTGTAATTATGTTAGTGGCAGTTATAGTTGCTGGAGTTTATCTATACAGAGCCGACGTAATAGCATTGGTTCTTGAGTTTCTCCTATCTTCAGGATACACGTGTTTATATTCATGATTATTTATGAGTTAACCATGTTTGGTTAAGAGCGTTTGTCATGTTTCATCCGGATCGTGTTGTTTGAGATAATTTGGTGGAGCCGACTCACTGAAGTGTCGCATCTGTTCAGTTCATGTTGCGCGATCTTAATCATGATTGTGTGCTTAGTTAAGCTGACAAGGAAGTTGGTGAAGTGTTTCCCACAACCATCGTGACCCTATACTTTGAGGAAGATACTTATAGTAGTTCATTTGTGAACGATAAGTGTGAATGATAAGAAAAGAGACAAAAAAAGTACAGAGAAAAATATCAGTTGTGTTTCATTCATCAAGGATCTATGTGAAGAAGCAGTGGAAGATAACATTACATTGGAACTGATCAAGACAGCAGGTCTACTCTACAGTTCATCATCAAATATACTGCATATCTGTTCTACAGAAGGTTGTAGCCTTCACCATTGAAGCAGTGAGCTTTTGGATAGTGAGTCTTCACCCTTAACAGAGTTATTTGTAAAAGACTCCTAACAGGGTCAGACCCGTAACTAGGTCACTATACTTATTACATTGTAAAAAATAACTCCTAACACGGTTGCAAGATCTTCTAACAAATATTATTATAAACAAGTATAGTTCATTGTGGGTGCTAATTCCCACCAGGGTTTTTACCATTTGGTTTCCCCATAACCAAATTGTTGTGTTGTTTATTGTGTTATATGAATGTGCATTTACTTATGGTATTCTGGAATTAATAAGAGAAAAGAATTAAATTAGTTGATAACTGATTCACCCCCCCCCCCTCNACTGATTCCCCCCCCCCCCCTCTCTCAGTTATCCTTTGGGACTATTCTAACACTATTTCCTCCCAACATGGCAAGGCCAAAATATAACAAGTATATGGGAGAGATTGAGACTGACCCACATGACCATGTGAGAGATTTTTGTTCCCTAAGCATAGAGTACATGCACGAACCTACATACCTCATGAGGCTATTTACGGGAAGCCTAGGCGGAAATTCTATGTAGTGGTTCTCCAAAATCACACCTAAGGTAAAATATTTTGAGGAGTTGATTCAACGGTTTATCCAACATTACTCGTACAATATACAACATAATGTAACCATGATGGAATTGTGTAACACAAAACAACAAACTGGTGAATCCTTTACACACTTTTTACAAAGGTGGAGGAAAATCTTTGCAAGGTATTCAAGAGCTATTCCCGAATCAGAAAAGATGGAAATCTTTGTAAACAACTTTATACCTGAATTAAACTTTGCATTGCAAATGTAGGATTCACCTAGCTTTGATAGGATGATAAAAAATGCCATCCGTATTGAAGAATTAATGGTTAAGAAGGGATAAATCACTCTCCATGGTGATAACAAATCTACCAACTCCCACAACAAGCCTAAATGGTGGAAACAAAACAAGAATATTGTTAACAATGGAGTGGTAGATGCATCTAATGCTAATCCTAAACCAGCAGTGTTCAATCTAACGAATAGCATGCAAGCAAGTAAAGATGCCAAGGTAACAACCACAATACCTAAAGAAAACAATGAGAACAACAAAAGTCGATCATGGACTTCTAAACCTCAATGAATATTCACTCCTTTGGGTGAACCTCTTGAGACTTTTATAAAGACACTCTTGGACAACAAAGTTCTTACGATCCTGGATTCAAAACCATGGGAACCAAAAGTCAAACCAAGATGGTGGGATGACAATTATTATTGTGTCTTTCACAAAAATAAGGGACATAAGACTAATGAAGACCATAAATTCACAAAGCAACTGGTATAGTTAAAACATCTACCTCCCAAGAGGATGAAAAAGAAGAAAAAGCAGTCTTAGCTTGGCTTTACAAGGGAGAACCAAAATAAAATGAGGTAAAACATGTGGAAATATCCCCAGAAAAGTATGGTAAAGGATATGACCTTCTCAAACAAATGGGATATAAAGAAGGACCTTTAGGAGACAAAGGAAAGGGACTTGTTGAACCTATACACATGGAATTCAGAAATACCAAAGATAAAATAGGACTAGGTTTCAATAATAAATCTGAAAACCCTACTTCAAGAGAAGGTCCAATATTTGATGAAGGCAGTGATGAAGAAGAAGAAACAGAAATAGAACAATGGACCTATGAGAGATTATTGCATATTGGTATAGAGTATCCTGAATATCAAGGAGAAAGATATGTACCTAGATTTGAGACACCACAAGACGCTTATGTTCCTTTGTTGACACAAGCTACTATTTAAGAAATAGAGGAAACAATAGAAGACACTCAAAAAGTGCCATTGATAGAAACAAATACTAAAGACACACCCCAACAACAAGATTCACATCCTAACTGGGGGTAGCTGGTCACAGTTTCACACGTCCTAGATTTACCACACTTTGATCTACAAGTGGCTAATAGAGTACATCAGGTAACTATTGATGAGTTTCTAAACAGATCAGATGATGAAATAACAGACTCACATGATTATGAATGGGATGTCCTATTTGATGCTACCATGGACATTGAAATAGATGTGATTCATAAATTAGCACCGATATTTCAAAGAGGAGAGAGTTCTAACACTTCCCCTGACAGTGTTGTTGTTCCCGAATCAGATGAGATACCATTGCCGAGAATTCTTGATGAAGAAACTAGTGCTTTTCTAGGCCTAGAGGACATTATGAGACTACAAGAAATGATTTCCATTTTTTTGAGAGAATAAGAAGAAAGATCAACTGATGAGTCGCTAGAGATAGGTCTACATATTACTAACAATTACCCTATTAATGACGGTTTAACTCTTGATGATCTAAACGCCAAAGAAGTAGACCTAATAGAACATGTCTTGTCCATTAATAATTTTGACGCTGACATGATGTTGTCCTTCCGAACTCTGATTCATTATCCTTGATAAACCCTGACTTAATTGATTGCACAAATTCAGATCCTAATCCTATTATGATCTTCCCTAATGACTTCACTTTGGCTTGCTACCTAAATGCTTGTGAACCTTATCCTTCTTCCACCAATGCAAGGAGCGTGAACATGTCACATGAGGATATCAAGTTTCTCAGTCACAAATTGAAAAATAAAAAGAAAATAACTGATGGTGAAAACCACGTTGTGGCAGTGTTAGCTTCTAAAAAAGTAACAATAAAAGACGTATCTGATGGTGAAAACCTCCCAGAGGCACTAAAAGATGGGATTCTTGATATCCTCCCTGAGCACTTTCAAGAAGGATCTTCAGTTTTGATAGAACCAACACAACCGATTAACTTGGGCACCGTTGAAGTTCCTTGTATTGTTCACCTAGAACAATCTTTGTCAGACAAGGAGAAGATACAATTTACTGTGTTCCTGAAAGAGAAACAAATCAACTTTTTATGGTCTTACACAGATATGCCTAGACTATATCATGAATTAATAATACACCATTTATCTATAGCTCCTGGGATCAAACCCGTCAAAAACTAAGAAAGATGCATCCTCATGTTGCATTATTGGTGAAAACAGAGCTAGAAAAATTACTGAAAGCTGGATTCATAAGAGTCATCGCTTATGCGAGATTGATTTCTAATGTGGTACCAGTATCTAAAATAGATAAAACTATCTGGATTTGTACATACTTTAGAGACTTAAACAAAGCATGTCCTAAAGATGATTTTCCATTTCCAAACATCGATATGATTATAGATCTAACATCAGGCTATGAAATGTACTCATTAATGGATGGTTTCTCAAGCTATAACCAGATTAAAATTTCTCCTGGAGATCAAGAGAAGACTGCATTTACATGTGCATGGGGAATTTTTTGCTGGAATGTTATGTCCTATGGGTTAAAAAAATGCAGGTGCTACATACCAAAGAGCTATGACTACTATATTCCATGATATGATTCTTAAAAACATGGAATATTACGTGGATGATACCTTAGCTAAATCAAAAGAAAGGACTACAAATATTGAAGACTTGCGGAAGATATTAGATCGCATGGAGCAATTTCAACTCAGACTCAATCCCAAGAAATGTGCCTTTGGGGTTCAATCAAGGAAGTTGCTAGGTTTTGTTGTATCAGCAAAAGGAATTGAGGTAGACCCTGAAAAATTTAAAGCTATACTAGAAATGACTCCTCTACGCAACATTAGTCAAATGAGGACATTACAAGGAAGACTCCAGTCAATCAGGAGATTTATGTCACAACTTGCAGACAGAGCACAACCCTTTACTAAATTTCTACATAAAGGTGTCACCTTCAAATGGGATGAACATTGTGAAAATAACTTCAAAGAATTAAAAGAGTACCTGGCTACTCCTATTCTTATGGCACCCATTCATGGAAAGCCATTACTCCTATATATTTTAGCTACCGCTACATCACTGGGAGTATTGCTGGCACAAGAAGATGAAACTAAAAAGGAAAAAGCAATCTACTATATCAGTAGAACACTAGTATCTTATGAACTCAATTACAGCATAATTGAAAAATCTTTCTTAGTAGTTGTCTTCGCATCACAAAAATTGAGACATTATATGCTATCACATACAGTAAAGCTCATTGCAAAGATAGATCCTTTGAAATATCTCTTAAGCAAGATAGCATTAACAAAACGACTAGAAAAGTGGGTCTTGATTCTGAGCGAATTTGACATTGAGTATGTAGATAGAAGGGCTATTAAATGACAATTCCTCGCTGATCAATTAGCTAATTCACCACTCCAAGATGATGAACCTTTGAGAATTGAGTTTTCTGATGAAACAATTATGCATCTAACTGAGTATCTGAGGAAGATGTACTTTGATGGTTCTTTCACGCAACAAGGCTCTAGATCAGGGGTTCTATTCATAACTCCTTAAGGCTACACAATACCCAAGTCCTACAAATTGATGTTTCCATGCACAAATAACATTTCTGAATATGAAGCATTAGTAAATGGTCTTAAAATTGCTACGGAATGGAAGATTGTCGAGTTACATGTGTATGGTGACTCCCAGCTCATTATCAATCAAGTAAATGGAGATTATCAGACCAAAGAGGAGAATCTTATGCCCTACAAACAACTGGTTGATGATTTGAAGAAATACTTTGTCTTCGTCACATTCCAGCAAATACCACAAACAGAGAATAAGGTTGCAAATGCTATGGATACACTAGCATCCATGTTACAACTAGAGGAACATAAATTTCGCGATGACTTCTTGGTGGAAGAATTATCATACCCAGCCTTTGATACACCCGAATACCAAGTAATTTGTGCTTCGAACGCCCAAGACCCATCTTGGTATGCTATAATCATTGCTTACCTAACTGACCAAACTATACCCAATGACCTATCCAGAAATAAAAAATGAGCCTTAATTAGGACAGCATCACGTTATGTCCTTATTACTAATAACTTATATAGATGAGGTCTCGATGGTCCACTTCTTAGGTGTTTAGAACACGAAGAGTCAAATCGTGCATTGAAAGAAGTCCACGAAGGTGTATGTGGATCACACTCAAATGGATTTTCTCTAGCTAAGAAACTGCTAAGAGTAGGCTATTACTGGCCCATGATGGAAAAAGATGCTATTCAATTTTTAAAGACATGTCATAAATGTCAAACACGTGGAAATCTCATCCATGCTCCTGCTAGAGAACTCATACCATTCATAACACATTGGTCGTTTCAACAATGGGCCTTTGATTTGGTTGGATAAATATATTTTAATTCTTTAAGTGGACACAAATACATCATTACGGCCACTAAGTATTTCACAAAGTGGGTCGAATTCGTGTCGCTGATCAAAGCCACTGGCAAACAAGTGGCTATGTTTATCTTGAACTATATTATTTGTAGATATGGGATACCCTCTTCAATTATAATAGACAATGGGGTCCAATTTAAAAACCAAGACATCGAAGACCTTTGCACACAGTTTCACATCACTCAATACTATTCCTCAATCTATTATCCTCAAGGTAATGGGCACGCTAAGGCATCTAACAAGAACATTCTCAAAATCCTACACAGAACTATGAGTGAGTCTGGTAGAGACTAGCATTTACAATTAAATCTGGCACTTTGGGCCTACAGAACAAGCATCAGAACACCAACTGGAGCCGCATCATTTTCCCTAGTCTATGGCGTTGACACAGTATTACCTATTGAGGTTGAATTCTCATCTATGTGGGTATCTTTACAAGGTCTTGTTACTGACAAATAATACCACATTGATAGGGTAAATTCTTAAGACTTACTTGATGAGCGCAGGCAACAAGCGTTTGATCATATGAAACTGTACCAAAAATGCATGTCAAAAGGGTACAATAAAAAGGTCAAACTATGACACTTTCAAGTGGGGGATCTTGTTCTTAAAGAGAATCCTAAGAACCAGCCTAACAGAGAACAGAAAGGAAAGTTTGAACCAAACTGGGTGGGACCTTATGTCATTACTGCAACTTTTGGGACTTGAGTTTATCAGCTAGCTACACCTGAGGGAGATTTTCTTCCTGGTCCCATTAATACTCTACATTTAAAGCGGTTCTACGCTTGATGTCTGGCTAACAGAGCCTATGCAGTGAAAATCTCAGAAAATGCCAAAAATATTAGAAAAATTGATCCTAAAGAAATCCACAAACAGTGGAAAAATTCTTGAACAAAGGTATCCTTGGTGAAAACCTGGCAAATAGGCGCCTTGATACTACATTTTTAAAAAAAAGCAAAAACAAGAGAGAAAAAAAATTGAAAAAGAGAAAAAAGTGTCATGATGAAAACTTGGCAAACAAGCGTCACTTGAACTCTGTTCTCTATCTATCAATGCACTGACAACACTAAACCTTTGTACTTGCACCTCTGTTATTTGGTGCCTCTGATTCCTTACCAAATGTCCTATCCTTACTTAGGATTTGTCTGCATTTACGTCTTAGGAATAGTCATTCTGCACTGGGGGCATCTTTGCTAGCATGGTTAGTTCGCGTCTGCTAGGTTGTCCTAAGCACCTTGTCTAGGATGGTTCGCCTCTCAAAACATTATTTCTCAAAAACTTGAACTTAAATGTCACTATCACAAAACAAAAGTGTTTCTTCAACACCACCTACCTATGACAGACATCAAACTAGTGCTTCTCAACACTTGAAATCCAGGAACTTAAAATGAACTAGTGTTTCTCAACACTTTAATCAACCAGTGTTTCTAAACACTACAGTGGATTGCTAATTGCTAACACAGTTAATCTCGGATACACTCAAACATGAAAACATATTGCTTAAATTCCAAAATCTGATTGATGAATCTCTACTGCGCTTGAAAAATAAATCACTAGTATTTCTCAATACTACTTAAACACAGTTTGATTTTGGCTTGCTTATGATTCTTCTATGTTCCCATGATGTTTCATACTAGGGGCATCTAAGCAATTATAATTTTTTTTTGATTGATTCTCAATTGGTGATTGTTATGTCTTCCGAGTCACTCCATGACTATTCAAAGAAAGAGTCACAAGGATAGGGGGCATAATGTTTTCTTGGTTTTCATGCGTATGGTGATTGTTCCAAATGATCCTATACATTTCACCTAACTTGGATGTTTATGGTAAGCATTGCCAACATGAGTGGATAGCCGCATATATCTTGATCTTTGTTATGTGTCAACTACGTTGAGGTTGAAACAATTTCCTTATCTATTTTCTAAATCAGATTCTCACTAAGGTGTACGCTACATGATGTACCCAAGGATATGAATTTTCAAGGTCATTACGGGTCACATATCTTACATTACGCTTGAACAAAAACTGATTCTAAAACATTAAAAGGAGATAAGTAACTTGTCATCCTGGCTTCTATGACTTGATGCCTATATTTATTTCCAACATTGCATCCAATACACACAATATTCATACTTTCATGATACCAGTGGGTATTAGTGACAATTGTACTATCAGGTGATGTTCATTACAAACAAACACCCAATGATGATAAAATGCTACAATGTATACAAATCAGTGACAGTCCTAAGAGTCTACATGTAGATGCATTTAGAGATTGCATGATTCATTTTAAAAGGAGAACAGCATAAAGAGGACTTGAGTTTAAAATAAATTCTCAATTCATCTGAAATCCAAGTTAATTACAGACATCAATATTACTGATATTCATGTCGTTGCATATCCGTGACATACATTTTGCATTCATAAATGAGAAAGAGAAAAAGATAAAAATAAAGCATTCAAGCATTGCATTTAATTTTACATCCTAAGTGCATCCATACATTTATTTGCATAAATAAAATCTCAAAAATATTCATTTGCATATTCACTTAGTATCATTTGAAACACATTTATATCAGTAATAAATCAAATAAGCATAAAATGATGTCATAGCATATCTAATCTAGCTCATCACGAGACCAAGATAAACATAATCACATGTGCATCAAAATCTAAAACATCTATCAAAGAATGAGAATCCATGAACATGTCAAGATCAGGAACAGCTATCTCAGATATATCAGATATGGAACAGATCAAAAATGTGGAATTGTCGACAAAAAGAGTATCAGAGTATCAGTATGAATCAAATATACATATATGACTGTCATCGTACAAAAGAATGATCTCAGAAGGATCCAGATATACAAAATGATCTCAAAAATATATGACAAATACAGTATCAGGACTGACTCCCACCCTCTCCCTAATCTGGAGGAGGAGGTGGAACAAACGGAGCTAGTGGTGGCATGGCCCCCTCAGACTGCTGAGCCAAGTGTGAAAAGGACAGTGCTCTCTGACCCTTTGGAACTGCAGCATGATATAGAGAATAATAGTATGTAGCTCTCTTTCCGTGGTGTATTGTAGTACAAGCCTATGTGTCTCTCTCTGCCTTGAGCCGCTCAAGCTGTGTATGTCTATCTGCTATAAGAGACTCTAATGTAGTAATTTGTGCTCTGAGCTTCTTTCACTCACGCTCACACTGAGATAGTACATCACCATCTTGGCCTGGACCCCTACCTGTATCCTGTCCTGAAGGTCTATCTTGTGGCCTATCCTCTGGCCTATCCTGCCTCTGTTGTCTCTGTCTCTGCTTCTCTCTCATCAACAAAGGACCTGGATCCCTTTGAGGAGCAATAAATCTAAGCCGAGTTTGCCTGCCACTCCCACTATTGTTGGCGCTCTCTCCACCACCTACCGCACCTCCACCCCTATCATCTGGACCATCCTAGTCATCTGGACCCTATCCCCTGTAAGGAGGAGGGCGCCTAGCATCTCTCCCATGTCCGCCTCCATGCCTACCTCCATCTCTCCCCATAGCTCCTCTATCTCTCTGAGCTCCTCCTCAACCTCTGACAGGACGGTCCTAAGCGGGATCATAATCCAATGGATCCTCAATATGTGGAATAGCCTCATCAGGTGTTGTAAACCATTGGAATGGATACTGAAGCATCTGAGCACGTAATCCATCAGAACATCTAGCATCAGCTACATCAAGCCGCAGATCCCAAGGTACTGCTACCATCTCTCCAATGGCTCTCTGCGCAGTCTCATAACCCAACTGTGGTGCCCACTGTGGTGTCTCATCATGGATCCGTGCATATACTGATGTATCTTGGCACCTGCCCTGCAATCGGTCGTACTGCCTCAATACATGGGTCACTAAGAATCTCTCAATGATATATGTGGTATGTCTGATCAGGTACCTTCTCTGAAAACAATAAGGCATTTAATGCCTATTTGATCCCCACTCCTCACAATCCATGTAAGGATGCCAGACTACTACAGTCATATCATCCAGCAGACGGCGCCAATACTCCACCTTGCCCAAATGGGGCTGCTATATCCATCCTGAGTACATATATAGGTATGGTTGCTCTGGTAGCCATTTCCTATCCACTATCGGCCGTGTAACTAGGATATGCTCCAAGGCCCAGATCTGAAGTACCAAAATACCAACAGTCATGCTCCGTGAATAATGGTACACTATCTCATGTAACTCTTTGTACATGTGTGTGAGGATGCAACTACCCCATGCAAATCTGCGTCTCGACACGATCATTTGCTCAAGCATGTCGACCCAATCGACCATGAATTTGTGTTGTCCGCGGTCAGGCATAAGGACAACTCTGATCAATCCAGCCAGGTATACGGGAAGGCACTCACAGTGATCACACATGTAGTCCCATGTCAAATATTGGCGCGCAATTGTATCATCATCAAAGAATCGTTGTGTTGTCGTGATCGATGAGGTCGAGGTCAAATCAAAATGTACCTATCGTCCCATCACAGGAACTCTCAGTATTCACCACACGTCCTCCAGTGTGACGGTCATCTCACCCGTAGGCAGATGGAAGTGTTGTGCTCTGAATGCCACCTCTTGGCCAGAGCAGTCAACAACCCTCGATTTACCCTGATATCGGGTAAATCCCTCAGCGATAATAAACCAACCCGAGCAACTAACTCTGCCTCATCATCAGTCAAAGCCCTCGACAAAGAAAGGACCCGACCGGGATATGGTCCTAGAAATGACACTACCTCAAAAGGAACCTGTTCAAACATATATTAATTCAAGAAAAGTTCAAAATCAGTGTTCTATCTAAGCCTGCTAAGCAGAAAACCAATCAGCCAAGTGTTTTTAATGGTCAACAAAAGAAAAATATTCAAACTGGCCATTTAACTAAGTTAAAAAACTAGAAACGACCTTGTTTTTATGGGGTGCGATCCTCTTTTCAGGATGCGATCCCCAATTTTCGGGATGACCCTATTTTTGCAGGAAGCGACACGGGATGTCGTGTGCGACCCTATTCCAATAGGGTGCGAAATCCTTGAAAAAAATGAAAAACCCTATAGCATGCGACACGAAATTGAACACAGGGTGTGATTTGAAATTACAGGATGTGATGCGGGAATTTGGGGCAAAACAGGAAGCGACGTGGGATTTACCAGATGTGACGCTAAATGTCAGAAACGGCCCAGAATTCAAATGGCTATAACTTGAGCTAAAATGCATAAAAATGTAAACTGAAAATTTCACCACCTAGGTTTTCCAGTACTTACCGGAGGTGGGTAGTCATCTGGACACTGATGTCGAAGGCTGAGTTCGAAACGATGCTTCTCCACGAGGACCGCCATCTTCTCTGTAGAGCTCTCTATATTCCTAAGGTGAAAGTGAAAATGAGTGAGTAAAAAGTGAATTTGGGCCTATATATTTAACTTTTTGAGCTATTTAGGAGCTTCGGAACTCCTCCCAGACAATTGAAACTCATTTTGTTCTCTTTCTGATCAATCGAGAACGAAATCAAACGCGCTGACATTGTCCTACACAGTGCAGTAAAATTTTTACGACAGTTACTGGAAATGCAGAATTGCTCGATATGTTCTTAAAATGATTTGCCAGCTTTACGCAATCCATTTTTCGGGTTCTATATCATCAAATTGCATATTATTCATCAAAAATCTTGGTCAAACATCATTTTATCATACTCAAAACTCATATTTTCGCATCATTAACTTGGTACAAGTGTGTTTTCTCTTAACACATCTTCGTTTCTTCACTACTTCTAAATTAATTCTTTCTTGATCTAACTGATCCATGCAAGTGATACATCATTTCAACAGAGATTTTATTCTTTTTCCTTCAATTTCATTCCCGAGGGGGCATGATCACACTTAAATCAATTAAATTCTTGCTCAAAACAGCATTAAAATAACTTTGTTATCAAAAAACAAATGGCATGACAGTTCCTTGACTAAGTCGGGACTATTGGATTGAAGGCTTCGATTCTCACAAGCTGGATATCCTATGTCTATTTTTTCTTAGATTCTTATTAAAAGATCCTAGCAGCTTTGTACTGACCTTCGTTCGATCAATTTGAAGTCGGTATTATCAATTCTCAGACGACAACCAAGTTTAGAATTGGTATTTTTAAGATCTTTGTTTATTGACCTTTGTTTGATCAAGTTTAAATTCAATTCTATTAGTTTAGTTCAATCAAGTGCGAGACTGATCTCATCAGACATTTTGTTCAATCAAGTACGAAATTCTCAAACTTTTTGAAGTCAACTTCAAATCATTCTTTGAATCAATGCAATGTCCGCACGTCAATTCAAAGAGGGGCAAATGTAACCACCCTAATTTAGTCTGCACTGACCATAGAACCAATTTTCCCTAAGTGTGTTCATACCCCCAATTATGTCAAGACAATTCTTCAATTCACTCGCATAATTCATTTAAATCAAATTTAATCTCCTAAGTGATTTAATCACTAAATTATATTAATTGCCTTAGCCAATCAAATCAATTCAATTCTATCAAAACAAATCAAAAACATGGCTAAAGTAATTAATTAAAAGGAATTAAATAAAATCCTAATTACACCTCATCACTTGCAAAAAGGAAAGCCAACCCCCTAGCCTAATTAATTTAATTAATTGCCTATAGTCCTGATTAATTATCAAAAGAAATCAAAAGCTTAAATAATTAATTTCCCCTATTATTGAATGAATATATTATTTATATAATTCATTTCATTAATATTCCCTTTAAACCCCCAACCTAACCTATCTCAACCACCTTAACCTTGGATTCGAACTAATCCCAACCTCTTCACCCATGCTAAGCCTAATTCTAATCTTAATCTCATCTTAACCCTCTCTCTAATGATGTCACATTCCTAATCTTTTGATTAGGAATTCAACTCATTCCAAAAATTCAAATTTCTCAAGCTCCCCTTCCCCAAAGTCCACTTTCTCAAGCTTGGACTTAAACCCCTCACCATGCCTCATTAATGCTCTCATAAATGCATCATTAATGCTTACACTCTCACCATGCCTCTTAAATGCTATCTCTCATTAAGGTTCTTACACATGCATTTAATGGCCTTATCTCTCCTCTCACTCCTAATTTCTTCTATAAATAGAATGAGTTTTAAGCTCAATGGGCCCCTGATTTTGGATTGTTGAAAGCATTGTTATGTTGCTCATATTATTAGAGACCTATATTGCATTATTATTTTTATTATTATGCATTGTTATAATCTTCATTTTTAGAGCTTAGAATGCATATTTCTTGAGCATGTAGATTAGTTTCATTTAAATCTTTCATTCTAGGTTGTATATGTCACTGATAAATGCATAATCTGAGGGCAATTATGACATTTTTCACACTCCTCCTAGATAGGAAGCAATAGGTCGATTTAAGTGATTGATATGCTTGCTAACTCTTGATTTTCACTAATACAACGACTTATTGAAGTGTTGTGTTGCAGCTAACAGGTACACAAAATAACACACACAAGTGTAAATCTCTTAACTGAGTGCACACATACATTGTGTTGTTGAAATCTCTTAACAGAGTAGACTTAAAAAGTCTAACATGTTACTCCTAACATGGTAAGATCATCATAAGTGATCACAACTTGTAGCCTTAACCGGCACCTTCCATTCTGTAGATAGTGAAGCTTTGTGGGTTTCATCCCCACTGCAGATTTTACCTTCTAAGAAGGGTTTTCTGCGTTACCAATTCTTGTGTCATGTATAACTAAGTGTCATGAATGTTTCTATGATTGTTTACATGCACTTACATTTATGTTATGATATTACATGCATAAGGTAGAAAAGCAATATGGTCGGTAATGCAAGAAAAGATTACTAAGGTTAATTGATAAAAGTTTTAAGGGTATTGATTCACCCCTCCCCTCTTAGTATTCACCCTTCCATTATTCCAACAATATAGATCTAGGATCCATAATATACATATACATGCAAGTAATCATTCACTCTCAAGCATTCAAGTCCAAGGTGCAATCAAGAGCTTTTTGGTGGTTTCAAACAAGCAAGGATTCGGCTCCAAGATTTGAAGTTTATCTTCTATCCATTCTTCATTCCGCTCCTTCTCCATTCATGCATTTTAAAAATACATACATCCATGATCTATGATTTGGAAAGTGTAGATCTATTGCATTGGTGAAGGCATCCTACATTCTACAATTCAACATTCAATCAGCCAAGTATTCATCTTTTTGGATATAGTGAATCTGTATCTATCCACAAGGGTTTGACAAGCAAGGTGAACATTTATATTTATCTTGTTTTACATGCTTTCTTTATCTCATTTCAAGGTTAATTCCTATATGGGGGCTTGACCAAGGAAAGCCTCTTTCCCCCAACAATTTCCCCTTCTCTTGTGTGCAGGTGTAGATACACGAAGTTTTAGAATTAGAATTGAAAATCTAGAAAGTAGTATCAGTCATAGTCCTGAGACCTTTAGATTCAGCCCTCCAAGGTATAGGTCTGGTATAGGTCAAACTAGGCTCGACCTGTTTATACAGCACACAAATTTTCACCGTAGAGAGGTCAAGCCTGTAGCTTTCTGGATCCTAGTCTGTTTCTAGTTTCATTGCAGTCTGACAGGGTTTGTACAGATCTGGAGTTGCATCCTCTACTAGCCTTCAAGGTAAGTTCATCATCATTGTTACTTTTTAGCACTTACTTTGTTACACTAGATCTGATATCTTTATGTTCATCATTGCATCAGTGTTTTCTTTGCTTGGATATATCTCATTTCTATCATATCATCGCTACACAAACTGAAAGAGGTCCTAAAATCACACATTCCTTCCAAGACTAGATCATGAATTAGCGTCCCTACATCTACTTGGGTTTTGTTGATCAGATTTAGTCCAAAGAGGTTATATTTAAGGATCCCTTTTCAAGGTATATGTGTGACTTGGTGGTTTACCATTGATCACCACTTCACCATATACAACAACATAATTTCTAAACATTAACCACATAACTAGGTCCTCTTAGGTTCTCTGATGTCACTATTAGCAACGCAATAACAATCATATTTAAATCAATTGAATAAATGTAAAACCATGTACAAGATTAATATTATAGAATTAATTCATTTCAAAGCATACATCCAAGATGCATATGATTACATGATAATAATCAAATCAACATCTATCTAGTTCCATCGTTACATTACAAGCGATCATTGATACACATTTACACTACAATTTACAAGTATCTCATCCAGGAGAATATGATATTACATTAGGACATCTAACAATGATGCATATCATAATACAATGTTAATAATAAACACCTAGCCACTTGAAACAAGAATCTACAAAGAAGACGCATGTCCATCCAAAAATCTCTCGAACAAGCTCTAAAAAAACTATATGGAGAAGAAACAACACTACCACCTGACCACATGGAACCCTAAGGCCCACCCCTTTGTGCTAGGAAATAGACACAAGGCACCACCCCACACCACACATACAAGCACAAAGTTAAGTCATAAACAAGGCAGGAATACCATATAGGAAACCAAAGAAATAACATAAGGGTACACTAAGGATAACAACAGAGATACCAAAGGTGAACCACAAGGCTAAATGGAGGGGACTCTAAGACACATGTAGCAGTGTCATCACATAACTCACCACTATCCTAGGTTACCCTAACAGTCTCTCTCCAAACCTCAACCCCCAAGTGAGAACTCGTGTGGAACTGACAATCCTTTCATGAGGTCAAGGAAGTCGATTTGCCAACTCAACGCCACACAAGAAGCTAGGCCTTCTTCAACCCATCCTTAGTCTATATGAGAACTCAAGGCCATAGATGAGAAAACATAATTATCTTTATTAATATTTTATCCCAACTCAGATCATTTAATTAAGTTATCACTTGATTATCTACCCACAATGGGTTACTCTGTCGGCCACTTAAGGCCTCGACCCCATTGTGAGCCACTCCCCTAACCATGCTCTTAGAAAACTACCCCTATGCTCCAAACTATGACCAAAAGAACAAAACAAAACAAATTACACAAAGAAACCTCGTGGATCTATCATAATCAATAAAACTACAAAGAAAATTTTAGAGCATATTAAATAGAATCTCAAAATCAATATTAGGATTTGCATTCGTCCAACCTCTATAAACATCGAATAAGTCATCGTGTACACATATTGACAATAATCATATAGGAACATTTCTAGGTTCTATGGCATAGTCCAAATGTCAATTTCACATAGTCTACATATCTTATACCAAAATAATCATTGAGATCCATAACATCAATAGAATACCAAAATGGAGACACGGCCCCTATACAAATTATGTTTCACAAAAATTTATAATTATAAGGTAGGCATAAAACTAAATACGTCAATGCGCAAGATCATTGGCTATATACACTTATAAAACACAAAGACTAAAAGACTACACTTTAACCAACCCCCCTTCCTCTAGTATTAAACAGAATTCCAAACACCCCAAACAACAGACTTAGTTACACATTTCCATAAAAATTAGAATATCATAACTCCCATATAATAAAAATATCATGCCCAATATTTTACTAATGGAACATGAGACAAACTACAATACTTCCTTTTTTTTAATTCTACATTACAAGGTAATATAAGACACCCTAAATGTTGATGAAGGGCCACACCACCCTTACCAACTTATAACCAAAGACAAAACAAGAGAGATGCAAAGAGAGAATAAAAATGTTTCCAAATGCTTGAGGATATAATCCTTACAACTTTTTTGAAAGAGATCACTACCACTTCTTACAATATGAGATCATTACACTCCAAAAATAGCTCAACAATAACGCAAGAACAACTTAAGAAATGAAAGAGAAAATGTTGAATCTTTATTATTTCATTGGAAATAAATAGTCCACCGCTTCTACAAACATTAGCCAAGTTGGCCTTCAAATACTCAAACTAGAGCTCACAAGCTTACAACTTCTTAAGGATATAATCTTTTCTTCTTGAGGATCTTACAAAAACTCCAACAACAACCTTTTACAATTGATTTTCATGAGTATATATAGTACTTCCCACCTAAAAGATTAGAAATACAAGCAATGTGGGATAAAAGGTACAAATATTAAATGCATGTTGTAATTAAAAATTGAATGCATGTTGTAAATAAATTAATGTCTAAAGTGTATTTGGACTTTTGTCCTGGGCTAGACTAGAGGTTTTCTTCTCCGTTTTTTCCTACCAGTGCCTGTAGTGAATGGAGTGTCATGTAAATTTCTTCGTTATATAATAAAATTCTTTGGCTTCGGCCTTTTGCTAATTAAAAAAAATTAATGCCTAAAGCATTTAATTAAATAGGAACTTTCCACAAACTTCTAAAATTCCACCTATGCACCTTGATAAATAAAAAAATTACAAAAGTATCTTTACGATTTTATATTATTTTATTTCACTTTCTCTCCCCTCATTTTTTATTTTATTTTTTGGTGATGCAAGATTGCTCTTACACCCTCAATGCTCCTACATCAAATGCTATCATCGATATTATAACAATATCAATTCAATATATAGCTTTCACCAAATAATAAATAATTGTTTTCATTTAAAAATATATAAAATATATATTAAGACAATTAATTTAAGTGTGTATATATATATATATATATATATATATATATATATATATGGAATATAATAACTTTTATGCATTTGTCTACTTGAAGTAATATTGAAGTAATATAATTATTTGTTATTTTACTGTGTACCGAGAATAATTAAATTTAGATTATTTCAATGATAAATTCTAGAAAGTATCTTATCTACTTTCTGTGTATATAATAGACAAATTAAATTATTCAATATCCTTAAACTTTAAGATTCTACCAAATAAACTCCCAATTTATAATTATAGGCTCTCGTTACGTGGACTTCTTATTTTGGTCTTCCCTATGAAAAGTAGTAAATGGTAAAAGTAAACATTTTTCAAAATGAGATTTGAAAAGGAGTAAGATTTTTAATTTATAAATTGTCATTGTGGCAAAGGAAATGACAATTGTATTTTGTTAACATAAAAGGTTTATTGATGCTAAGTACATGGCAACTACTCATGCTTGTAAAGAAGTCATTTGGCTTAAGAGACTGTGTTCACATATTCAAATAAAATAAGGTGTGGTGACAATTTATTGTGACAGTGAGAGTATGATATACTAAACACATTCTTGAGATGGAAATTAGAACGGATAGAGTGAACAGATAGCTATGGCTATGTTAAAGTAAGTATGTGAACTCAATTTTACAGAGGTTCAACATGCAGGATTGTATACCATTATGTGTGCCTCTACAATTAGAACAAAGTTATCTATTTCAGATTATCCTACATCTCCATCAGAGATGGAAGACATGAGCAAAGAATTGACCAGAGTGCAATTGGAAGTTTGATGTATGTTGTGGTTTGTACTAGACTTATAGATATTGCCCAAGTAGTGGAAGTTCTTTAAAAATATATGTCTAATCCTGGTAGAGTTCATTTGCATAGGAGACAAGATTTCCCTTGATATTAATGGTTATGTGGATTCATATTGGACATGTAATATTGATAGTAGGAGATCCACTAGTGCTTATGTGTTTAGTTTATTTGGTGGTGCAATCAGTTGGATGAGTAAGAAATAGGTTGTGGGTGTAAGCTAAGTATATGGTGGCTACTTGATGTAGGGTACTCCCCTTATTCAACCAAACATACACAACACAATAGACAAATAAATAGAAAAATTGCAAGAACGAAAACATTTTCTTTCTATATCTTCAATGAAAGGATGACATTACAACATTTTGGAAAATAATTTTCTACAGCCACAGGGGCTTTCATCCTTGTTTATGTAGCACCAATAACCGCCTTAGAATATTCTAGAAAGTGAAACTTTCCTCTTTTGGCATCCAGTTGTTCATTAGTTTGATTACCCGCCTAAGTGATTTTTCTCTCTTCATTATTGTATCAAAACTTGAATCTTGATGGCACAACTTCCAGAAGCCATAATTTTAACTCGAGCGTTCGATTTGATTATATAATATATCATTGGAAAGCTCATGAAGAGATCTACAATGGCACACATCTAAAATTCTTTGTGTCAAGATTTTGAACCTTTGTGGGACCACTAAGGTCTTTAAATGTGAGTTTTAAGCTTCATTGGATAAATGTTTCAAGACAAAAACATTAATATCTTTCAAATCGCCCAAGATATTAAGGTGATTCTTTCGCCAATCTTCTAATTTTTCAATTTTTCTCCTTGGGACCAATTTTTGTGTCCACATGACCAAAATGGAAAAAGTTCTGAAAACACGACCCCAAACAAGAAAAAGTCTCAAAAATAGTGTGTAATTGGTTTTCACTATTTTTAGCTTATGTACATCTTATGTAATCCAGTTGTCATAGTGGGCTCCCATAAATCTTCTAATTTTTCAATTATGCTCCTTGGGACCAAATTTTGTGTCCACATGACCAAAATGAAAAAGTCTTGAAAACACAACCCCAAACAGGATAAAGTCCCAAAAATAGTGTGTAATTGTTTTTTGCTAACTTTAGCTTATGTACATCTTATATAATGCAGTTGTCATAGTGGGCTCCCATAAAACTACAAAACAAACATTTCTTTTTGGGTGATGCAAGATTGCTCTTACACCTTAGATGCTCCTACATTACTACTCATGCTTGTAAAAATAGTCCTTTGGCTTAAAAGACTTCATATATAGAATAAAACAAAGTGAAGTGGCAATTTATGGTGATAGTCAAAGTATGATTTGCCTAGCTACGAATACAAATTTTCATGTCAAGACCAAGGAAATTGATGTTCAATATCATTATGTCATAGATATGGTCGAGGATGACAGGGTAAAGTTGGTTAAGGTAGAGAATTTGATGAATGTTATAGATTTGTTAACTAAGGTTGTGAGCACAAAGAAGTTCAAATGGTTTTCGGAGTGAAAGGGCCTCATGGTCCCTAGAAAGCAAATTACGTTGTAGATACTCTCTTTGCTCTTGCAAGGTGTTCGACAAGTGGGGGAATCTTAGGAAAATGGTCTCTCAACCTTATATTTGCATAAGGTTACTATTTATAGTAAGTTTACATGTGAGCAAAGTTGGTTTGAAATTTTCCCCAAAGCTACGAATTGGCTAGATAAGCATGCTTGAATTTATTTTTCACAAGATCATATCTAGATTTGAAGATATTGAAGTCTTTGTTTTTAAAGTTGTGAACAAAAATTTCAAAGCCAATTTTGAAGGCCTTAGAGGCTCCAAAATAACTCAAAAGTATCCCTAACTTATATAATAGTTATATCTTGATAGAGCATGTCATGGGCTTTCCAACACTTCAAATAGTTTGCCAATCGAACATCCAATTCAAAATTTATGGCCTCTAGAAGTTAGGAATACTGAAATAGGAAATATAAAAATATGTTGGATACATAAATGAGCTATAAAAGGTAGTTACATGAGTTGGTGTGTGTTTTGACACATCATAGAGCATCTTGGATTGAAAATAAGTTGGGCACCACTTCATGGGTTGTTTTAGCCATGGTTTTGTAATACGTTTGATAGTTTCATGTATTGTCTCCTATATATTAGGTGTGTGAAGTGGAGGTTGTGTGTAAGAGTCTTATAGTTATTGAGTTACCTTTGGATCTATGGTTGATGTTACTCCAGTGAGAAGCTTGCTTTGCAAGTATATTGTATTTTATTGTTGATTTCTTAATAACATATTGGATGGCTTTTAGAGTGTAAAGATTTTCTCCTAAAAATCTTTTCCCCATGTAAATCATTGTGTTGTGGTATGCATTTTTTTTTTTTTATATATCGGTTAAGTTTATATAACTATTGTAAAGATCTGAAAAGATATTTGCATAGTCTTCCTCTCAAAATTAGTGAATTAAGTTGTTCCACTATCTTAACTTCCTTACAACGCTACTAGTTGATGTAGGAGCAATCTCGCATCACCCACAAAGAACTATTATATTTTCCTTTTGTTTTCTAGTTTTTCTTTAGTTTTCTTGCAGCCTATTATGATAGTTGCACTATATAAGACGTATGGAAGCTAAAAATAGCCAAAAACAGTCACGTGTTATTTTCAAAACTTTTGCTCATTTGAGGTCATATGGACATGAAACTGGTCCCAAGGAGCGAAATTAAAAAATAATATGATTAGTGAAAGAATCAAAATTTATTATTTCCAGAAGTTGTGTCATCAAAACTCAAGTTTCGAAAAAAAAAACATCCACTTGGGAAAGAAATTAAACTAATGAACAATTGAGCACCAAAAGATGAAAATTACACTTTCTAGAACATTATGATGTGGTTATGAGTGTTACATATACATGGATTAATTAGAGTTACAAGACATAGTTCCACAAGTGTAGATTGTGGCTATGTCTTACAAATTATTGTAATAAAAGGCCCATGTGGTTATAGCAAGTTATTTCTAAAATATTGCAATGTCATTCCATTGAAGATAATAGAGAGTAAGTGTTTCTATTCTTTCAATTTTATGTTCCTTTCTCTGTTATGTTGTATGTGCTTGGGTAAGGGGAGTACCCTTCATCACTGGCTTATTACATCCCTATATGCAAAATATGATAGTGAGACTCAAAACTAGCTACTAACTCCCTCTAACTAACTGAGGACTTACAAACTTTCATAATCAAATTTTTAACTCTTCCAACTTACTAACTCTTGATGAATGCTAAAGATGTTTATATATCAATTCCAAGCTCTAGGAATAACTCACAATGACCATAAGGTGTCCCAAAACTTGAAGTCCTATTAAACATGTATGTCGGCCTAAGTCTGATGATGAAACTCCAATGGTTAATAAAAGTTGACGCGGTTCCAATTGAAGGTTCCTCTTGTCCAAAATTGCCTAGTGAAATGTCAAGTTTTATATTACAAGGTACATAAAGGTTCCACAAACTTCGTGATGAGCACACAATTATACTAAAGGTTCCACAAACTTTGTGATGAGCACACAATTATACTAAGGGGGGCGCACTGAATCATTACAACTTTTACCCATTTAAAAACTTTATCAAACACAGCAGTATCATTTATTCAATTTCTATAATCATGCACATGATAAGAACACACAAACTGGAGAAAACCATGCCAAATTACTTTCTTATATAATAATATCTTGCAAATTTTGCAGGCTCAACCTACTGAAGGCACCAAACCCTTATTCACTTCGAGGCACCAACCCCTCATTCAAATTGTCTTTACAAGGGCTATAACTCTCTTCTTCAATTTGTTCTATTCAAATATGTTATAAATTGGTCATAAACTCCCACAATGCCATCACAATCTTCTCATGAAAATTTGTTATAAACCTCTTATAATCTTCATTTGTTCATTCTATCATTGTTGCACTTATAAATCTTCTATTTGGTCTGCTCCAAGTCTCCTATAACTCTTCACAAATATGCTCAAACCATTGCCATCAAATATGCTCATAATTTGCTTCATGAGGTCTTCATAAATATGCTCAAGCCTATGCCATTAATCTACTTACTAATCCTTCATAATTTTTGTTTTAATGTCTCCATAAAATTTAGCATTTTCTTATGAAATTACATTTGAGAAAAATTCACTTCACACACCTTACTCATCTCCTTTTATATTACTCCAACAAGCATCTTCACCAAGAGAGGTAACCCTTCATTAGTGTGCACCATTCTTCATATTTATAAATCATTATTATATATCTTTTAGACTTCACTCACTCTACTAACTTTTTACACCACACACACACTTCGTTATATTCTACTTGAATGATTCTATGCATGGATGCAACTCCTGCAAATAGATACAACCATTTGAATAATCATGTCTTTCGCTAACAAATCTACCTTAACTCCTTATTAATTTCCTTGTGCTTGAATAATGGACTTTCATAAATTTATTCTTTATTATTCCACCCACATTATTTTCACATTTAACTATTAGCTTTTATATCTTCATATGTTTATGCCTCTTCATATATTTATTACCTTTTGTTAACAATTCCTTTTGATTGTCTTTTTTAAATGGTTTTATTTATCTTCAAATCAATCTAAGACGTTTTTTTTTTCGCACATACACTTCCCACTATCATCCCTCATTCAACACTCTCTTTATATCTTCCCAAAAGAAGCAATTTTATTTAGAGACATCTCCTTTCAACTTTAAAAATTATACCTCTTCATTTCATATGCTAACCACGCCTCTTCATTAATCAATTTGTATAAATGATATCATAATTTTCTACACGCAAATCTCTTATTGCATTTCCATATTCCTCTCTCCATTTCCTCTTTACCTTTATATCCTCCTTATACCTTTTCATTCCTTTCTCCTACTCCTCTTTACCTTTATATCCTCCTTATACCTTTTCATGATAGGAGACATCCCTTTGAAAGTAGACAACTTTTATGACCATTTGTTAACTAACCACCTTTAATTCAAACCTTTATTTCTTATCTTTAAATTTATGCACTTTGTATACTTTGACATCAATGACAATATATTTAACGATCTCATCCATACACTTTTGACACCAATGACATATCTTTGTTAATATACCAACAATATGAACAGCCGTCAATATACTAAGTGCGATCAAATGCAAGCCCCATACATTTGGGAATTAATACAATTAATAAACACAGCAGCGAAAGTGATTAACATTTTGGTATGGAATAATCTCAAGTTTATGTTAACAGCAAACAAACGTTACTAAGTTGATTATTATTGTTAAGAAGCAAGATATTGATGCAGCAATTACAAATATTTTGTTAATACAAACTGATAAAGCAGCAAATTATCATTAATAGCTTTATGCAGCGATTACATCAATGAAAGTTAATGAAAGGTGGGGTTAAAGATTAAGGAGAAGCATCAAAGGGTGCGATTAAAGATTCTGAAGAAGCATTCATGAAGGGATGTGATTTAAAAGTTATCATATATTTCAAAGTCAGCGATAACAAATGATAATAATAAAAGGCAGACATTTGATTATGAATGATACAATTTGCTACAATGCAAACAAACAAACAAGCAGAGAATCATTAAGTGTGAGGGTGCATGAGGAGGTGTGACCCATTTCTGAAAGTGACGACTTCTCATGAAGTGGTGTGTAGTGTGTGAAGTCAATCAAACAGATATACACATCAGATTTAAGGGCTATATATGAGTAAAATTGAGGGGAAGATTATAAGGAAATTGTAGTAAATTTCAAGACGATAAAGATATCAGTTTGTCGCAGTCTTGTGATTATCAATTAGCAGAATTTATTGGTGAAGTTGGTGTTTCATATTTAAGAGGTTGGTGGCATATTTTGCTGGAGTTGGTGCCTCTAGAAGGTTAGTGCCTATAAACATTATAAAAGGAAATATTCATATACAAGCATTTATTGTTGCGGTTTTTCCAATTAAAATTTTTAGATAAATTTTTGTGTTCTTTGGTATCCTTATTTACTTAAGCTTGCATGTGTTAATTAAGATTTTCAAAAGACATTACTATTATTTAACCAAGTTTTAAAAGGATAAAATTGTTAATATACTGATTCATTGAGTGCTCTTCGATCTTTGCCAAAAATCAACATTGAGTGTGCCAATGCACTATTTGCTAATTGTTTCGAACAATAACTTCCACTTAAGCAATCCAAAGTTGCTAAAATTTGGATGTGTTGTGGACAAGGTATTACTAAACCCTAAACCTTTGTTGTGATCCAAATTGAGGTTATCTATTGAAATGTCACGAGGTTCCTTAGGATGCTCTTGCATCAATTTCAAGCCTTGTATTTGTGGGTTCCCTTACCTTAGCACATGTAACTCCACCATGCCCACTTCCACATAGAGTTAGTTTAAATTTGTATGAAATTTCTCTACTTTAATATGTGTGTTTATCCACATAGGGGTTTGATTTACAACTAGAACTCCTTCAAGGTTAATCAAAGGTGTTTGATTTTGCATGCACCTCGTAATGGATGCCAAATCCAACTATGTGTTCGCACTATGGGCACAACAATAGTGTCATGTGATGGCCCAACCAAGACTGTCTCTCCACAATTCATCAAACCTAAATTATTGTTCACAATTGTCTCTAAACCTGCACAAAAATTTAACTCGCAAATAAAGAGTTAGTAGACTTAAATGATTGTATTAAACATGGATTATGGTTTTGTCCAACTTGTTCCCATCACCAAAGCTTTCATCTTCAAGGTGTTAATCACACAAGAAATTCGTAAAACTTCATAACCATAATAATCAAATAAGATGCCTAATCTCCCAAACCCTAATTTAGACAAGCTCCAAAGCTAGATGTTAGCCTTCCAAAGTTGATGCCAAAAATTAAAATTGAGTTGGCTTCAAATAGATGAATTATTATTACTAAAATAATTAATATTATTATTTTAGTGTTTATAAACATTTTTATGTATATAAAAATATTAACTTATACCTTCTAGGTGGAGGGGACATTATAGTCCTCAAGCAATGTTAACTCCAAAAGAGCTTCAAGTAAAGATATCATGATATGGCTTTATACTCATCAATCGTGGAACTATAACAAATAAATTATTCCATTTGGCAGCAATACTCACTAATTTTGGCTTCCTCGTAAGCTTCAACATCATAAACCAATGCCTGTTCTAAAACCTTTACATTTCTTGACTACGATACTGCATGTTATCCCCTCTACAGAATGGCTTAAATCAAATTGTTGAGTGCAAGTAAGTGATTATAGTGTTGTTGATGTGAGTTTTATTCCACTACAACATGTAGAATCAAATACTAAGTATTCCAAATGATACACCAAATCTCCAACTCTCTCTTGAATAAGGACGCTGATATGCTAAACAATGTATATTGATTATGTGATGAAATAAGACAACCTCAAGGTTCCTTCTTATTGTGGATTTTTCACTCAGTTATAATAGTGTGATATGTTGGGTTTCACAAAGGGACTTAAACTATTCATTCAATGGATATCAACTACTTCAACTACTTCCAACCAAATAAATTGCAAAGGGATAAGGGTCTACAGAGCTATTTTGACTCTAGAAATGTAAGACAATGTTGATGATGGCATGAGCCTCTAACCAGTCTTTGCTTCCCTATGTCAACTAGGCATATGAGGGTGCTATCTTCTAAGGATGCATTAATGGTTTCCACATTGTCAATACTCATTCAAATATCTCATGAAGGCGCAGTCTAAATGAACATTTCCAATAGAAGTTAAACACTTGCAAGTCAGGCCTAGAATAACCTTGCACTGTTACTTACAATCAGCGAGTACCAGAAGGTATGGACACTAGCTCCACCATTAATCACCATCCAACAATATATTTCATTCATCTACTTCTACTTCGAAGCAACATGAAACAAAATCCTACTTTAAGTGGGGAAATGTAGAAACCATGCACTACTCCAAAAGAAACACAAGTAATCCACAATGAAGACCAACAATGAATTAGCAATTACTTTGATAGCATTATGGCAACAATTTCTCCAAGTCTCTCTCTTAACTAATATAATCTAATGACTTACAAATGAGAAGGTCTTGGCCTTTTATAGTTGTTTCGAGTATAATGAGTGGTCAAGATCAAGGGTCAAGATTAATTTATCGATGCCCTAATCTACCTAATTGCTACAAGCATTAAATGTTGGCCAATTATTATTAGAGTTAAAAGGGTATTTTCACTTATTAATTAAATCATTATTGATTTAATTATTAAGTCACCTTTCACTTATTAATTAAATCATTATTTGATTTAATTATTAAGTCTCTTTTATCTCTATTTCACTTAAGCTAAACTTTAGGCATGCAATAATTGATTCTTTTATTAATTATTCATGCAACCTTGGTTTCTTCACCCCACCTTGGTTTATTCACCCAACCTTGGTTTTTTCACCCATCTTAGGGTTTGTATCTCCTTTATAAGGATTGATCACTTTGTAAGTATCTAATTCTTTGGAATTATAGAATCACTCTCGGGAATTCTCTCAATTCCTTCTATCAATGATATTTCATATTTCTTGGACATTATGAGTTGTGTCTCTATTCTTTGCTTTGTGACAGGTTATTATACTGCAGGTGATCTTGGCTTATGAATTCGATGAATTCTAACATGGTATCAGAGCCTTGCTGGAGCAGCCCATTCTTAGGTTTTTGAAGAATTTATAGAGTGCCGAGTTTTTCAATTTTTCTGAGGTTCTTCTTTGGATATGGAAGCGATTTATTTTTTGGAGCACTTTGGGAAAAATCCGACATCTGGGTTGTGTCCGGAAGGCCCAAAAACCCCTATTTTCATATAAGGTACTTTTTATTTGGACACAATTGAAATTTGGGCACTATTTCTGCATGCACTACCCTTGGCACGCTTTACAAGGCAAAAATCTGCCTCAATTTCCATGTCATCTTGATTTCTGTGCCACCTAGATTTCAATGTCGCCTCGATTTCCATACCACCTTGATTTTTGTGCCACATTGATTTCCATGATGTCTCGATTTACGTGCCACCTCAAATTCTGCACCGCCTTGATTTGTGTCATTGATGTCAGCAGTCGCAGGTCTAATAGTGAGCTTAAATTTGACGACCACGAAACCGTCATTCTATTTGCCATTTTTTTCCATAATGAGCATCTCATGGTTTTTTCGCTCTATCTAGAGCAAATGGAGGCCGATTTTTTACTTCCTTATATCGTTGGAAAGCTCTTTCCAAGACGGACGCTTTTCTAGAAGTCACATTTTCTGATTTTGTCATCTTGCAGGACTTTTGCCAGTCAAAGTCAAGGTTCTTTTTTGCACTCCGGGAGCCATATCTTGCTCATCCAAACTCTATTTTTCGACTTCTACATGGCGTCAGAAAGCTGATTTTGTTCTCCTTGTATGGGTCTCACACCCAGAATTTGCTCCAGGTAGTTTTTATTCAGTTTTTTGCATTTTTGCAATCTAGTGGATATCTTGGATGTTTCAGGTCTTGGGATCGTTTTTTGTGCATGGGATGACTCCTTGAGAGCAGTTACATATGTTTCTTTAGCTTTCAGTCATTCCTGGATATTGTATACATCATTTTCTGTTGTCTTTTATGCAAACGCACTGAGATAAAGTGTCATCTGATGCATGCTTGGGATTTTATTGTACTCGCACTAAATTATAAAGTGTCTGGGGGGTTTGATGTTTGCATTATTTGCCATCTACCTTTGTTAAGTGAGCGTCCCTTCCATGACATTAGCCTCATGATGTGTGTCAAGAGAGTGTTCCTTCCACGACACCATCATTTATGTGTGTATGTTCTTCCTCATGCAGTGTTTCTTGGCAGTTTGTTTCAGTGTACCTGTCATACCTCTCCCTGGTCAGCATTATGAGGGGGTATCTCCTGTTGGTTCTAATGTTTCCTTGGTTCAACGGAGTGATTTATGTATTTAGTATTTGTTCCTATGTACTAGGCGAATGCAGTGGCTAGTACCTATGCATTTCGTTGAGATGGATCATTTACCATATGGACACTTCTTTCATTCCTATTTTGGAGGCATTCTTCCATATTCGATTGATCAGCTCTTCAGGCTTTGTTTACAGTCCTCTCTACCTGATCATGTTCTATTACAGTGGAGGTTCCAGTAGTTATTTTTCGACAGTGTTTGCGGCTTCATGCTTCAGAGGTGTTCTACATGTTCTTTCTTTGTTCCTATCTACTGGGACATTCTCTAGTTTGGAGGCTTCTTCAGTCCTTCACTAGGCTTCATCTATTTTCGAAGAGGGGTTTTTCCCACTGGGTTTTCTCCTTTTCTCCTCTTTACAGAGATTTTTTGTACTTGGGTACCTCATCAGGCCATATTGTCAGGACCCATCTTTCCTGCTTTCTGCAGTTGTTTCTAGGTTTTTTAGCTTCTCTCTAAGTTTATCTTAAGGGGGGTGTTAGAGTTAAAAGGGTATTTTCACTTATTAATTAAATCATTATTGATTTAATTATTAAGTCACCTTTCACTTATTAATTAAATCATTATTTGATTTAATTATTA
>MU223739.1:4732599-4788572 GCA_018584345.1 Thuja plicata
TAAATCATTATTTGATTTAATTATTAAGTCCATTTTATCTCTATTTCACTTAAGCTAAACTTTAGGCATGCAATAATTGATTCTTTTATTAATTATTCATGCAACCTTGGTTTCTTCACCCAACCTTTGTTTCTTCACCCATCTTAGGGTTTTGATCTCCTTTATAAGGATTGATCACTTTGTAAGTATCTAATTTTTTGTAATTATAGAATCACTCTCGGGATTCTCTCAATTCCTTCTCTCAATGATATTTCATATTTCTTGGACATTATGAGTTGTGTCTCCATTCTTTGCTTTGAGACAGGTTATTATGTTGCAAGTGATCTTGGCTTATGAATTTTGAACAATTACAATTGGGCACCACCTTGTAGGCCAATAGAAAAATTACATTGCTTCCAAGAGCCAATAAGAAAATTAGTTAGGTATAAGCCTATAGAAGGCACCAATTAATGGACCAATGATAAAATGCCACATGGGCTTACAACAAATCTTTGTTTAGAAGATAATTTTCTTCAACTTTTCTCTTTTGTCAAATTTCATGAATTTGGATATAATATTGTTGATCTCTCCCACTAGGACACTTGGCATGATCTGACTAGTTGAAGAAATGGGCGCCACCTCAACATGGCTATCTTATAGGCTTAATAAATACCCCTTGATGATGAGAAAATATATTAACGTTATCAAGCCTTCAATTGTGATGGCTCTTATTCTCAAATTGTTTCATCTTCATGTTGTCTTTTCTACCCTTGGAAATTTTCTCATTGCATTTGTTTGAACTTGCACTTGTACTTGAAATCTTGATGTGTTCATGTCATTTTGATGTCTTGGCATTGAACCTCCTTTTGCATTTGAATATTTGGTTTCCATCTTCATCCTTTAACTATCTGCTTACTCATACTTTGATGAATGACTTGCTTCTTGTTGATACATGGAATCTTCGTTTGAACTTGTTTGAAATCATGCTCGTGCTTTTGAAAATCATGCTTGCTTGCCACCCTCTTGAATTCCAACCTCCACCTTGTGTTTACCTTGCAAAACAAGACAAGTTGTCAAATATTTATCATTTCAACTTCACTCTTAGCTTATAAAATAAGATTCATTCACCAAGATTATTTGCAATTTAGTCTCAAATGATTTTTGTTAAGTCTAATCCAAATTGCATCTTGAATTCCAAATGGCAAATCCTCTAAAATGTCAACTTTCAAATTTGAAATTCATCATGCCTAACAAACTGAAATTTGATATTTTTTCATTTGATGCTAGAAAATTGATTTCTCATTATTGAATTAGTCTCTCATTGACTAAAAATTAACTCCATTCATGAACTAAAGCCCCAAATTTGTCATTAATAATGGCCTTATTCGAATTGTGCAAATCTAATTGCGCTTTGATCTTAAAAAGTGAGAATTTTGGATTGTAAACACCTTAACCTGCACTTATCTCCATTCAAGCCCAGATTTCAGCAAAACTTCTCCAAATTCATTTTAATTTTCTTCCTAATCTGCAAGTATTTTGCTATAGATTTGTCTTTCTCCCTTTATGAATTGTTTTCACTGTGGTTTGAAATGAAATGATTGATCTTTCTTGTATGGGCAACTTGGAGTTTGAAAAGGCATCTCTTAATGGGGGTCGACCCCTTAGTTTGGCAATTAAATTAAATCAAAAGGTTTTCAAATTAAATTCAAATTACCTTATTTTACCATTCATCCTAGCTGGACCTCCTTGGTAATTGGGTGATTTAAAGTCAATTTCTTTTGAAAGGTTTAATCGCCCTTAATAAATGCTATCAAGCATTTAAAAACTAAATCGATAGTCTCCTTTTCATCCCTTCTCTCCATTGGCAAAATTGAAGCATTCACCATACAATAAAATCGCAGCCCATTTCATTAAATTCAAACCCCCTTGGCATTTAAAATTGTATCTCCTGGGTCTTAGAAAAATTGCACCCCATCACTCAATAAAATCTCAGCTCATTCATTAATTGATTGTATTTCCTGGCATTAGAAATCGAGCCTCTTCATTGGGGTTTAAAAATAAATTTTGTTTCCCTTCATTTTGTTGTTTCCAATCAAAGGCCTTGCTTTTAATTTCAGCCCCTTTTTCCATTAAAATTGGACCACACTTATCATTAATTCTATGCCATTTATTAAATATGAATGCCTAGATTCAAAATCGTACCACTCCTTATTTATAAAATCAATGTTTTTTCATTAAATTTGATCCATCATTTAATACAAGCTTCCCCATTTAATTTGATTCATCTTCTCCCTGCATGTAATTTGCACCACCCACATTACTCCAACCCTATTTGCAAATTTGAAGTTCCAATAGAATTCACAATTTTCAAACATCTTGATGAAAGCTGGTTAAAATCGATCACTGATCTTGGAGTGGAAATCACCATGGAGTTAGGCAAAGGCTTGGTAGAAATCACCACTTAGGCAAACTAAGAATCCAAAAGTGGGAACTGAAGCAAACTTAGGCAAAACCATTGTGAATGGAGTGGAAACCACCACTAAGTTAGGCAAAACCATTAAACGTCAAATGGAAACCACTACCAAGTTAGGCAAAACCACTATGAATGAAGTAGAAACCACCCATGCCTTAGGCAAATGCATCTTATGAAAGTGGAAATCAAAGCCGACTTAGGCAAGTGCATGTAATGTGAGGTAGAAATCAACATGAACTTAGGCGAATTTGAATATGCAAAGTGAAAATTGACACCAACATAGGCGAACTTGTAAAATCGCGAGTGGGAATTGAGACTGAATAAGGCTCATGGACTACGAGGCTAGTCGAAAATTTAGCATCAATAAGGTGTCTGCCTAATAAAGAGGGCAAAAATCAAGACAAAATAAGGCACACGAACAATGGCCAAGGTCAGAAATTTGGCATGAAAAGCAAGGCGAAATAGTTATATAAAATATAACATTTAACTAAAACTTGAATAGTAATTGCAGTGTAATTGAAGTTGATAATTTGACAGTAAGTGACGTTGTAAGTATAACAATAAACCCATCTCTAGTTATGTTTGTTATGTTGTCAAATTATGTTGTTAACTTACGTATTTTCTTTAGTTATGTGTGAGGTCGTCTACAATCATAACAATAAACTCATCAAACATTTGTACATCTAAACTCTTCGTCGAAACCAAATACACATCTCTAAAATTATGAATAGCCCCACTATCAATCAACACTACTACTTTGTCACCCTGTGAAATTCCTTGTACTCTCAAAGCACGGTACTTGGGTGCCCCAAAAAGCATAGCAAGAGTGCCCCCTAGGAATTCTTCTTCTACTTTGTTCTCAAGTATTGCCTCATATATCATTGCCTTTGGTTTATTTTCTTCAAGTTTTGAATCCTCTTTGATCAGAACATATACATTATGTATTTGTTGCTTCCCCAACCATTTGTGGCCTCACTCCCACAGCTCTCTATGAGTTAAGTAAAACTTCCTCAAATGCTCATTCTTGTTTTCTTCAACTTTGTTTTGTTTTGGAGGTAATGCTATTGGTTGAGGGCTATCCTTCTGGAGAAAGTTTCTTATGTTGCTTCATTAATGTATCTCATGTGTAGAAGTTCTTCTTGGTCATTAAATATTCCAATTTCAAAGCCCTTCAAATAGCACCATGTAATGTGGTTGGCTCAAAGACTTTCTAACCAACCCTCATAGTGACTATAATAGTCCCTTGATAATAAAAACATGAGGCATCTTTATCACATCAACATGATTGAAACCATTTGATATTCTATTACATACTCTACTAAATCATGTTGCTTTAATTGTGTCAATTCTTTGAAATGTCTCTAGATTTTTCCTATCAAATCTATTATGAGACTGTGTAGAATCAACATGTCACAATATGTGGATTCCCTTGTGTGATAATTTTGTGATACCACCATTCGTGTGCAATTCCATCCAAATGAAGAATAACAAATGTGCTAGCTTTTCATCTTTTGTCATAGGCTAGGTGAGAGGTAAATGCCCAATTGTTTAACTAAAGCTCTTGCTGACCTACCTCAAACCATCAAAAGTTGTAGCACCAACATATTCTTTCTTTGTCGTTGACTCTCTATTGCCCTGCTACATATATTGTCTTCCCCTTAACCCATTCTTAGCATTATGGAATTATATGAATAGGATATTATGTCAAATGTTTGGATCAAGTCTTGAATACTCGCATACATAGGCATTGAAATCATTTGTTACTGGAGCTAGTTCCCCTTTTTCTTAGTTCAACCCCACTCTAAGCAAAAATGTGAGTTATATAAGATATGGTGTTCCGATTTCAGTCCAACTATTATTTGTGTGAATTTCAACTCCATTCTTAATTGTATTGCTTCCTTTTACTCCATTAATTTGTGTATGTCTATTAGAAGTATTCATGTTTCGCAACATTTGGAGAGATGTTTGAGTTGTTTGCTCTTGTTGTTTTACCCTTCGCTCATGAATGTGTCATTTGTCATTGTAGTTGAAAGAAATATTTCCAATTATCCTAATTTGCCATCTTCTTAACCCTACCTCATGTTCGAAATCTTAATTGTTGCGATTTTGCTTCTAGTTCTTTTCTCTCTCCAAAGTTTGCTAGAACCTTTGGCTCAATTGTATACATAAAATTTACTCAATAGGCTTGCAAGACGGCCTACTCTTTTACCAACATAATAACCTCAATGTTCAAGTCCTAAACTCCATGTTCAAAGCTCATCAATTATTAGTTGTTGATGATTGTTAAACCCTCATAAAGGATGATAAAAAAAAATACGTAATTAGAAATGACTATTAGATATGTAGCAATGGACTCATTCAATGTGCCTTATTTAATGAAATCAAAACCTACTCAAGTCTACAATAAACTACTAATTTCAAATCTAGAGGAAATCAAATATCCTTACAACAATATTTGTCATTAACAAGTCCTCAAGCTACAACAATAATATCATCTGTGAAAGTAGACTTCTCTTTGCATGGAAGAGGAGTACCTCCTTAATAGAGGTGTCAATCCTACAATTGCACCAAGATGACTCCCTAGGATTAGGCCTTATTCAAATAAAGATGAAATTCAACAATTGGTTAGTCTACTAAAGTTTCTTCAACTTCCTCCTACCTTGGCCCCACCTACTAGTCTCAAACCTTGTGAGAGGTGCTTGGATCTAAGGAAAGCTTGCAGCTACATTCGACAAGGGATTGAGGCGGGGAACTCTTATTGACTTAGACTCAAATCTAACTTCTTTAGTTGATTTGACTAATAGTAATGCCCTTGTTTACAAGGTAGCTCAAATGAGAACTAATCCAAGAGTTTCAAGCCCTTGTTGATTCCTTTACCTTGATGCTTGTAACTCCACCTTGCCCACTTATGCTAGAGCTTGTTTAGATCTTCATGGAATTCACTCTCTTTTATTATGCTAGGCTTACCCACCTAGGGGTCTGATTTGCAAATCGACCTCCTAGGTTGATTAAAGGTGTTTGAAGATGAATGTGCCTCCTAATGGCTGCCAAATCCAATTATATGCAACCATATGAATACAAAAATGATGACCAACGATGGTCACCATCGAATATCTCTCCACAATGCACCAAACCTAAATTACTACACACAATCGTCTCTAAAAATACAAAGAAAATGATTGATTATAAGTTTGCGAAATTGAAATACTATATTAAGCATAAGCTAGAGTTTTGTCCAACCTTATCTCGCCAATAGGGCTTTTGTCTTGAAGGTCCCAATCATGCTAGAAATTTGTCAACCTTAAACACAGTTATCAAATAAGATACCTAGCCCCCTTAAGCCTAATTTGTACAGGTTCTAAAAGTAGGCACTAGGCCTCTAAAGTTAGTGCCAAAATTTAAATTGAGTCGATTTCAAACAAAATGACTAGTATTATTTTTAGAGTATATGAACCCTTAATTATTTAAAAATATTCTTATACCTCCTAGGCAAGGGGCACATGACAATAATGTAACTCCCAAAGATGCATGTTGATTCATATGACCAAAAAAATCCATTGTAACTCACAAATGCTCCTATATGGGAATATCAATTACACCAACAACCTTTATATGGATGACGGAGTATACAAAATGCATTGTCTTCCACATTGTTTATTATTCAAACATTTCATGATATAGACAAAAGAAACGAGTCAAGAGGACCTGTATTTCCTCCAACTCATCAATGATATGCTATGGTTATAAAAAATAAATATTGTATCAAGCAAACTCAAAAAGTACATCGCGCCATGAGAAGTGAACTGTTACTACATTCCTTAACATTGGTAACTCGTACTGTTCTAATAGACATATACTGGCATCACACCATGAGAAGTGAACAGTTACTACATTCCTTAACATTGTTAATTTATACTGTTCTAATTGACACATACTGCTTATCATTCCAAGAATTCACAATATTCCTAGTTCATAAATAAAGTTTATTTATTCCTAAAATACCTTCATTTTTATTTTGTACACTAACTGTAAGAAATCCTAAGGTGGGTGCTTTTAAATTCTGTGCAAAGAGAAAAGGAGGACAGAATTTGACATTCCAATGATCTGTAATAGAACACTTAAACTGCATTTGAGGCTTCTGCAATTCTTAATCTTGATGACAAACTTAAATCCATATAACGTATCAATCTGTCAGAATATCCACCTCTTTTTATAACCAGAAGATTTGCAGGTGAAATATTCCGTTCACGAGTGTAGAAATAATGTTTATGCATACATTTCACAGAAAACATTTACTTCAACAATCCTTTCTGAGTGACATACTTTGGCCACAAACTCAAACCCACAGAATATATCAGACATTATGACCACAATCCATTTCAAAAACTACAAGCTTAAATGTGGATCACTGGCAATTATGTGCATAACATGTGTAACAAATGATTACAGGCATACATTGATATGAAAATAAATTTTCCATTGCCCGTCTTTTCTAGTTGGAAATGGGTATGTTACCATAAATTTTAAGAGGGATTAAGTTAAAAATACATCACCTTTCAAACCAAGATCCAATTATGGTCATCATGATCGCTTTGCACGCCCCAATGGTGGCCTTAACAATCTCCAGTCTAATTTGCTCCCTTCCTGCTTACTGTATTTCCCCTTGTCTGAGGAGGATTGACTTTCATCACGTAGCATAGAATCCCTTGGGGATGAATACGAACCTTGTGCATCTTCATCTACTCTCTGTTTCTTTCTTTTAAGATCTTTTGGAACATCATTTTCTTGGTCCTTATTTAACTCATCCTTTCCATACTCTGATGCCTCATTTTCTCTGACATACAATAATTTATAATTTCACTTCAAAAGAGCTTTCCATCAGTCAACAACAAATGCCAAATATTTTACCATGAAAACATTTTTTCTTTAAGAGAAACGAAGACAAGAATGTATGATCTTAAGATAGTTCTTTTGCAAATGACTACATAAAACTACAAAACAAAAGAAAACGAGGCATGCACCTGCTAATGTTCACTTCATTTCCATCTGCACTGCTTACAGGGAACAACCTATGCTTGTGAGTTTCCTTGTGTTCATTCAGTTTCTGAAAAGCAATGTTTGTAAGAAATAAACTTATCTCTGAATCTGCTGCTAAAACAGTGCATTTTCAACTAGAAATAATCAAAAGCTAAACAAAGCAGAAAAAATATATCACAATTATCAGTCACAGAGAGCATCCTTTCCTCTCCATACATCAATAGACGGATTGAAATTTTGAAATGACATTCGCCCTGAAACTGCTTCTGGTTTTGGATCCCCTTCCATTATTACCACACTGCAGTTGAAAAACCATAAAGCAATTACTGCAGTCTCAACAAAATGATCCATTTTCCAAAGAGAATCTAAGTGCTTCAACTAAATTACAAAAAATTGTAAAAAATTGAAACTGTATACCCAATGCCATAATGGTCAGTCACAAGAAACATTAATAAATAGATTTCACTATTCATTTCTTAAAGGTATATTCCTGAACCCTAAGTCTCTGCATGAACACACAACATTTAAAAGTGCACAAAAATTCAATACTACCAAAACTAGGGATGAAGAGACGATCTATAAAGTACAAAGGCATGCCAACATATTTCTTTTGGTGGATTCACCTGAATGTTTAGGTGGGAGTTTTCTCTCTTATTTTATTTTATGGTTCTTAAGGGGATCATATGAACTCTAATGCCATTCTAAAAATTACTCTTCCTCATGAATTTCCATTATCGGTTTGAGTGACTATTGTCACTGGGGCTGTTGATATTCAATGATTTGGGAAAAAGTACAAACTGCACTAGGATCCCATCTATCCACAGAAATCTGTTTGCACACCTCGGCAGAATCCCTGGTACACTGAATTCAATCTGAACAATATTTTACATTACCTGCCCAGAGGCACGGTTCTTTAAACACCACAGACAATGTACCATACTATGTATGACCATCATAAAGATTGAAGAGAAACTGAAGGACCAAATCAATCAGTGTTTCTCCAAGTGTTGAGAACAGAAAAATACTTCCTTGATTTGAGGACATTAATATTTGAACTAAAAGAAATTTATTTTTGAATTTTTTAAATTTAGTTTCAAGGACTAGGAATTGTTGTTATCAAACTGATCGCAAGTCATGTTAAAATCAGATGAAAAAAGAATTTATTTTGTAGTTGTAGTTTTGGCTAAGAACCATGTTTAATGGATCACAAATGGGTCGTTTTGTGACAGTTGAGATTTTGAAATGCAGTTTTCAGTTTTGTATGGTATTTTTCTTATGCTTTTCAGTTTTACCTTTTTTTAATAGTTTTTTGTTTGTAACTTTGTATACATGAATGTCCATGTTGCTTCCTTTATCGCAGGGGATAGAGCAAGTAGGGATAAGAAGAGTTTCATCCTTTTCCATCACTTGGATCTCACCCAACACCCTAGGGCATGTCCCAAGGAAGAATGAAAATAGACTAAATAGTTGAACCAGTGAATAGGTACACACAGAAATAACATCCTTTCCATCTGTACTTTCACTGTACATGCCTGTGCTAGTCTCCATTATTGGCACCCCTCACAAAGTTGGGTAATTTCAAATTTGTTTTTCAACTTTTCTACTATTTATTAATATTTACTTCAAAACATGTACCTACAGGGGAAGGTATATTGGTTGGGGGCTCGAAATGTTGTCAAAGTCATAATGGACAATACTAAAAATCAAAGGGTGACCAATTTATTAGTTAGGGCAAGTTATGGCCACATATTTAGGACAGAAAGAGTCATCCGCTCAACTTACTGATGTAGAAGCTTGGCACGCATATTGAGTGGATCATAAAAATCAATGTTGTGGTTGAGGAAATTGGGATGTTTGTGACTAATTATTAATTCGTCATACGTCACAAGATAAGCCAGCTTGAGGTCCTCCAAGTTGGAGTTGTTGAAACTTGAAAGTAGTGTTGTGATATTGCTATCAGGATTCAAATGTGTAGTTTTGGAGTCAAACTCATTGACCCATGTTTCATGAGTAGTGCTTCACAAGAAACCATCTCTCATGAGAATGAATCTTAAATAGCAATATCATAATTTCACTTGCTGTGGAAAATATCTCCTACTTATCACTTGAAAGTAAATAAAATTTCAATATTTTATTTTTTTATTTACTTTTAAGTTTGCTATTAATACTGCAATCTACATTTGTCAATTTTCGATATTTATTTCATTTTACTTCTTAATACGTATTTCATGTCCATTTTTATTTATTTTAATTTTGTAAATACCATATAGATTTGTTGACACTTGTTCTCATCACAGCCAATTAGCTTGAGATGACTTGGGAAGATGAAACATTAAGCAGCACGATAATAAATAAGCTTTGAACTATTAAAGACAGTTTAATAGGGAAGGCCCAAAACATCAAAGCATTGGTCTTGGATGATGCTTGGTGGTTTTGTGTGGAACCTAATGATTTCAACAAGTTCATCCTAGGTATGATCAGAGTTGCCAAAACAAATCAACTACATTTAAGCAAGACATATGACAACATTGACTACATCAAAGCAAAAAACATAATAACAACTAAGAATAAAAACCCCTCAAGCATATTTTTCAAAAATATGCAAACAATCATAGTTGAATGATGGAACAAGATGACCAAACCCTTCCATCTCTTAGCATTTGCTTTGACCCTCAAATATTATAGCATAAAGATACTTCCTCTGTCCAAATTGGTGCCACTATATAAAGATGTTTAAGTTAGTGATAAATACAAGGCAGCATTGGCTAGACTCTTCCAAAATCTTGATGTAGAGGACATACTTGAGGGTAAGCTTATCAATTTACAACTTCAATGGATTAATCATAACCCTTTGTGAGACAAGGACAAAAGCAATGCATATACATGGTGGTACCTCCATTGCTAAAGCTCTATTTACCTACCATCAAAATTCTATTACAATTAAACATTTTTCAATTTTTAAATTTCTTGCTTTCCTTTGCAAGTTATATATTATAATTGTAAATGTTATATTGACTTTGTTTCCAATCTCGATAGGTTGCAAGTTCTTTAGTTGCAAGGAATTGGACTACATACTATTACTCTTTTATCCATTCAACTAATTGGCTGCAAAAGGGCAGAATTGCCAGTCTATGTGCATCCCAACTTGCATCTCTTATATAAACAAGTCAAATACAAGGACGGGACAATGAGGAACTGTGTTCCCCCTAACAGTGTTAATTTGGATGCCTTAGTATGTGTGTGATTGTGTAGCCCCTAAGAGTGTTGAGTTGGATGCTTTTGTGTGTGCATGTGTTAGTGTGCAAGAAAGAGAGAGTGAGAGAGAGATTGTTTAGCCCCTAAGAGTGTTGACTTGGATACTCTTAAGTGTCTGTGTGTAAATACATATCCATTGATGGTTCTACCATAGATTGTCTACGCGGATTACAAGTCACGTAACATGCACAAATTCTGCATCCTTTTGATAACAATTTAAAAAACTTACCTTTATGTCGAAGTTCTTGCTCTCCTATCAATCAAGCTCCTTCCAACCATTGTCACTCTCCCCCTCCACCCCCATACCTATACTCCTATATCCTTAGAATATTCATCTCTTCTAATTCTCGTGAATTATTGTGTTGTGTTTTCCGAAGGAAATCAATGCATAGGACCTTCCACTGTGCCATAAGTTTTTCCCACTGTTCTTGATAGAATTATCTAGGTGACCCCTAAAGATGACCTCCCAAAGAGAGTCAAGATCAATAAGCTATATTGTTAGTTTGTGTGTGGGTTTGGGTTCATGATTTTTCCCCTGAGTTCAATTGTGCTAATCGTTGTATATACATATACACATAAATGCATGCATACATATACATACATATTATACCAAAAACAACATAGTTTCAAATAAAAAATAGAATAAAAAACACAATTGATAGTGATTAAGATTATGATAATTCAATGTCAAATAAATGATCTTCATATTACTATTCATCAAGAGCACCAATGTCATCAATTGGTTAATTACAACTTTGGTTAAAGAACTCGGACTCAAAAAGCCCAAAAAATGTAAAAACTCGCAGCTCAACAAAAACCCAAGGAAAACCTCAGCAATAACTCGACAAATTTATTGAAAGGAAATACATAAATTGTTTAAAATATTATTAAAAAGTACACAGCGCTTAATTTGTATAACATATTACTGATTTCCATCATATATAAATGACTTGTAAAACTTGTGGGTTTCTAACTTATTGCTATCATAATTTCCTACAAAATGGTGGTGATCTAACAAGGTTAAGTGAAAGCCCAATATGCAATAATATCCCCCTCAACTTGAAATGGCCTTTAATGGGCCTACATCACTAGATTTATTGCGAGATATAATTGGCTATCATCTTCTTGGGAAGATAGTGTCACCATAAAAGGATGTGTCACAGCCACCGTTGGAGAAATGGAAGAAGGCCCTATCATTGTCTTGCGGGATCCTTTTTTGGCCAAAAGATGGGATTTTGATCTTGCTCTCTCAATTGCACTATATTCTTGCTCTTTAATATAAGCAAGAGTTTGCCCATTTGGCAAATAATGTATGTTCGACCCACCCTAAAATTTAATTCATTGGCTGCCAATGGCACACAAGTGAGCTTTCACTCAACTGTATGAGCTCTTACACTTATTCTAGCACTCAAACATAGTGCCAAAGATAACCCTAGCCTCGAGAAAGCTACTCAATCATTGTGATGTAGACAAAGAGATGATGATTGGTTAAATTTGACGGCCCTACCCTTCCCCTTGACCCACTAAATTAAAACTTGCAGCCATTATAAGCTATACGTGTAACATGTTTTGAAATTTAAAAAAAGTCTAGAAAATTTAAAATTTAAAAAAAAAATACAATGTAATCCTATTCTACACCAACATAGAAAAAACAACAAAAAAGGAAATAACGGTTTGAAAAATAATAGTAAAACACATAGTTACTAGGAGACTTGTACCCTGACCCTTGGTAATCATCTCCCATACCGATAACACATCCCCATCTCGAAGACCTATACAGAGATGTCTCTAGACATTAGGAAATTTCAAATGAAGTCTATTTGCATCTCCTATATGTCTCCTATAAGAATTCCTTGAAACGATAAAACTTTCAATAGATGTTTTTCATCACATAAATTACACCAGATTTTCTTGAAGTGTTAATATGCGGTTGATAAAATTCAAAAGAGCTAAACAAATACACTAATAGAATTGTAATTTTTTTCATCTTTTGAAAAATTCCTTATTAAATCCCATAAAGGTAAAAATATGTAGTGAACGAATAATAAGGCTTGAGATGTGTACATGCATTAAAGTTTTATTAATTAATAGATCGAAAATATAGTCATCCCTAAAGTCCCCCATAGCATGTTTTGAAAAATAATGGGATTCCCATTCAAGTTTCTTTGTCATCTCCAAGTGATTATGGTTTTCAATTATGTTTTCTGTCATCGTGATGATTATCAAATATCAATACACTTAATCTATTTGAATTCTTTAAAATGTTAGTTTTATTTTTTATTTTTATTCATTTTAGTCTTCAACATTCTGTAAAGATATCTGTTGACTGAAATATATAGACAGCCATCTCCAAGTACCTTTCTCCAACGTCTTTTGAGAATACCATCAGGTACCCGTCCCCTTCTCCAGTACCAATACTAGTACCTGACTCCTAGTAATTAGAGTTTAAAAAAAAAGATGGAAGCTTGGAAATAAATATTAGATAACTTGTATAAAAAGTAAAAACTTAGATTGAATCATCAAAAAAGCATAAATCATGAAAAAAAAATGCAAGAGTTGCAGATCATTATTTTTGGCATCTTTTAATCTATTAAAATCACAAAATGTATCATCAAAATTGCAATTTATCACAAGTTCTGGCAATTGATACCAAGTCCTGCCAATTTTGACTGATTTTTTCATCATAAAAAGGGCTTTACTTGTTGCTTTTCACATTTGCACAATGGCTTCTTTTTCAGCAACTTCTTTGCTCCTTCACAATCTTGCATTAGATGTAATCCCTATGTCCATTGGACATGGTTGCAAAAAAAGAAAAGTGGTTACCCCTTATTGAAGAATGTATCCAACAGCCAAACAGTCAAGCTCAAACTTGGTCAACTAATAAGAGCCTTATTTTAAATTTGAAACCTAACTCTCCTAACCTCAAAATCATTTAAAAAATAATCATTCCTATCAAAAAGCTTTTCCCAATATGGTAGGACATGTCACAAGAAAAGAACTGAAGACAGCTGGTTTCCTTATATCTAAGCCAAAATAAATCGGTCAGCCCATAAAATTGTCTTTATATGAAGCAATACAACTGCAATTTGAGGACATATAATTGGGTATTGGGTTCTAACTTTTATTACTTCATTGATTATTTAACACTGGGGATAGTAAAATGGTTAAGAAGAAAAATACAGTAACTGCTCCTGGACTAAAAATTGTTAAAAAAGAGACATTTTATGCTAAATTATCACTTTTTTCCTCCAAAAACATCATTTTTAATATTCATAGAGCAAATTCTAAAATTCATGGGGTAAACTCTCATTTTTTTGGCTTTCTATATCTCATATCAATAGAATGCCTTTAAATCTAAAAAACTTGCAGGTTTTCCTCTTTTTTAGTGTTTTTCTTTAATCAGTTGTTGAATAAGATACGTGGATACGACATGCTGATATGGATACAATATGGTTGCTTGCTAACTCGCTTTGCTCTGCCAATTTTAAACCAGTAACTACCAAGAAAGAGCATCCTTCCTATGCTTGTCACAGAGAGTGAAAACACTTTGACTAGTGGAGGCTACAAAATCAACAAGCTCACTCGTAAATGCATCCTCCATACCAAAATTAGGGAAGAGTTTAGTAAATGCTTTCCTATACCCTTTGCAAGATCATCGTATGGTGGCGTTCTTGTCAACATAGCAAGGATCTCTTCACAGTAATATTTGAAGTCAACAAAAAGGCACGATATAAAGTGTGTTGATCATTTCATTCCACTCAACACAAATTGACTACGCCTCTTCAAAGAAAGTTTCTTCAAGATCTCAACCATTGAATCAATGCCATCGTAAACCTCTCCCAAACATGACTTATCCATGTAAATAAAACAAATCATACTCATCATCGATTCAATGAAACTAAATAGATATTGGATGTGATCCCACCAAGCAACATCTAAGATTTTCTATTTTACATTTCTTTCTCTCACCATTGGATTGCCTCCATCTGGACCAAGATTGGTTGATGACCATGCAAAAAAGCACCTCTCACACCTTCATAAGTTGTCTTGAAACAGTTGTGTTGGATGCAAATCTAATCTTAGCAACCTATTTGAAATAAAAAGTGGAACAATGAGAAACATACAATAAATTATTTTTTAAAATGAATTACTAAAGCTAAACACAAAATTTTAAAATTGCATTCTCTCAATTACCTTCAACAACTAATTATGAGAGCGATCTTAAAATGACTTGCGGTATGTGGCAGTTTTCTTATGAACATTTGGATCTCCTTAGCCTTACCATAGACATGCTTGATCCAATCTATTTTCCTACCCAACGATTGTAGTATCAAGTTGAGCAAGTGGACAACACAATGTGTCCAACATATATTAGAATATTATTATATTGTTTATTACTTTAATGGTCATCTTATGTAAATATATGTAAATTAGATAGATAAGTTTAGATAAGATAGATTACTCGATCTTCTAAAGTTTCCTTTAGAAACTTTCTATTTCTATCTCTTGTAAATTCTTTATATTTATCACACTGATCAATTGTTATTAACAACAATCATTTTTTACCAATTACTTTGCGTAATATGGTATCAAAGCCTGAAGACTAATTTTTTGTTTTTCTAAAATTTCGATTTTTGAAATTTTAAGATCTCTGAAAAACAAACGTTTTTTCTTGAGCTTTCTGGGCCGTTTTTTATGCAGAAAATAATTTTACAACCTGACTAGGGTTTTTCACGTCTTCATTTGACGTCATTTTTCTGCAACTTACTGTGCTGGACTTTGGACGCGGCTTTCTCTATCAAAAATGACCACATCTATGGTCACTCTATAAAAAACGACTGTTTTTTCCAAATTTCTGAAAAAAATTGTCATTTTTGAAGCTTTCAGCCGCGACCTATTTTTTGGTCAAAAACCCTAATTTTTGGGCTTGAAAAAAAAATTTCGATCTCAAATTCTTAGTGGGTTTTTCAAGAGCTCAACTAGGTTGTCATCCATTTTTTATGGGTGTCTCGTTTTCCATGCCTCAAAATTTGTGCCAACAAACTTCAAATCTAATTTTAGATTCCTTCTGGCCCCGTTTGTTTGGGGAATTGGAATTTGACTCAAAACCTGATTATCATAAAATCGGGTTTTGAAATTCTGGTTTTGCATCTTCCTGTTTTGAAAATCACAGACCCAACAGCGAAATTAAACTCAGTTCATAATTTTCTAAAACCTGGATTTCATTTTGAGTTCCACCTATTTGCCTTGAAGATGGTGCCGCCCATTTTAGGGCCTAAACCGGGTTTTGAAGGCTAAACCGGGTTTGCAACATAGAGTCCCAAACGGTGGATTTCGGGAAAAAATGGAAGTCCCGCACCCAATTCCTGTCAAATTCCTGCAAACAAACGGGGCCTCTGGGTTTTTCCAGATTTCTTCTGGGTCTTTGTTGGATTCTTTTGGGTCAACCAGAAATTTTTCTTGAAATTTGTGCCAGCCATACTCATTTTTTGAAGCATGTACCGGATTCAGCCTTTGTTTCTTGCATTGGGATTCGTGTTTCGAATTCCATGTTCACGCCTCTTCTCTATATTCTCGTTTTTTGTACATTAGGAAGCGTGCAAGATGGCGTCACTCACCAACTTGGTGTTGGAAGGCAATCAGCGATTCAACGGGCGCAATTATAACACCTGGAAGCAACGCATGTTGACCATCTTCGAACACCGCCACCTGGAAACACTTGTTTTGGGCACAGAGACTCATCCAACCACAGTCCCAGCAGATCAGGACAAGTTTGATGATCGGAATCGAGAGGCTGGTATGCTTCTCAAGCTCTTTGTCACAAATGATCAGTTGCCACAGATTCCCTCTGGCAAGTCTGCAGCAAACATCTAGAAGCATTTGAAGGAGTTGCATGAGACATCTGACAAGATGTCGCGCGTTCTTTCTAAAGAACTAATTGTTCTCCATTATGATGGATGAATGCATGTCCTTACAGGAGGATCTCACGAAGATTAAGGACATTCGCGATCAGCTCGAAGCTATCAGTCGGAAGATGGAGGAAGAAGATTTGGAAGTCATTACTCTGAAAAGTCTACCTAAAACTTATGAGCACTTTATCGAGACTCTCAACATTACTTCCACTAATGTTGACTTGAAATTTCCCGACTTGTGCACCAAACTTCTACAGCAAGATCGTTGGAAACAATAGTTTGGTAGCAGTGCCACCTCGTCCTCCTCAGAGCAGGCCTTTGCAGCGAAATCCTTTCACAAAGATAAAGGTAAATCTCAGCCATCTCAGTCTTTTCAGCAAAAGGGCTTCAGTCTGTCTCAGGATGGTTCAAAGAAGAAGAAGATCCAGGGTAATTATTGTCATAAATTTGGCCATATGTTAAAGGATTGTCGCCATAGATTAGCTTCCGACTAGCGGAAGCAGGGAGGATCTCAGCCTAAAGCTAATGTCTTTGCAGCGAAATCCTTTCACAAAGATAAAGGTAAATCTCAGCCATCTCAGTCTTTTCAGCAGAAGGGCTTCAGTCTGTCTCAGGATGGTTCAAAGCAGAAGAAGATTCAGTGTAATTATTGTCATAAATTTGGCCATATGTTAAAGGATTGTCGCCATAGATTAGCTTCCGACTAGCGGAAGCAGGGAGGATCTCACGAAGATTAAGGACATTCGCGATCAGCTTGAAGCTATTGGTCAGAAGATGGAGGAAGAAGATCTAGAAGTCATTACTCTGAAAAGTCTACCTAAAACTTATAAGCACTTTATCGAGACTCTCAACATTACTTCCACTAATGTTGACTTGAAATTTCCCGAGTTGTGCACCAAACTTCTGCAGCAGGATTGTTGGAAACAACAGTTTGGTAGCAGTGCCACCTCGTCCTCCTCAGAGCAGGCCTTTGCAGCGAAATCCTTTCACAAAGATAAAGGTAAATCTCAGCCATCTCAATCTTTTCAGCAGAAGGGCTTCAGTCTGTCTCAGGATGGTTCAAAGAAGAAGAAGATCCAGTGTAATTATTGTCATAAATTTGGCCATATGTTAAAGGATTGTCGCCATAGATTAGCTTCCGACTAGCGGAAGCAGGGAGGATCTCAGCCTAAAGCTAATGTTGTTGAGCACACGGAGCAGAAAGAGTCTGCCTTTTATGCTTTCATGGCTAAAAGACCTGCAAACCATGTCAAATCTTTTGCCTAGTATATTTATTCTAGTGCTTCTTGGCATTTCACTCATAGGCGTGATTGGCTTATAGAATTTTCTCCCTGTACTGATTCAGTTATATTTCGAGGAGGTGAAGAGTATACAGTTGTCGGCAAGGGCAACGTTCAGATTCAGTCTGGTGGGAGGAGTCTCATATTCCTCAACGTATACTACGTTCCTGGCATGGAAGTCAATCTTCTCTCAGTAAGTCAGATTATGCGACATTCTCCTCAGCTTTATGTTGTATTCAATGCACACAAGTGCTCGATTATTGATCATGCGACACGCATTACTATTGTTGGCATTGAGGATCATGGTCTATACAGACTTGTGGATACAGGTGATTCTCTTGAGAATGCCTTTGCAACAAAATCAGCATCTATCAGCAGTCTCTGGCATCAGCGATATGGTCACCTGAACATTCATTATCTTGCTCAGCTTGTTTAGGATGATTTAGTACTTGGTCTACCTGAAATTCAAACTCAAAATCAGCGAGTTTGTGGCGCTTGTTAGGCTGGGAAGCAGCACAGGACATCGTTCAAGGATGGTGACTCATGGCAAGCCTCAAAGGTACTACAGTTGGTCCACACTGATGTATGTGGTCCAATGAACACTACTTTTGTTACTGGGTACAGGTATTTCTTGCTTTTTGTTGATGATTTCAGTAGAAAAATGTGGGTGTACTTTCTTAGACAGAAATCAGATGTGTTTACAGTATTTCAGAAATTTAAGGCCTTAGTAGAAAAAGAATGTGGTTGTTCTATTATTTCTCTTAGGTCTGATAATGGGGGGGGTTTTGTTCTACTGTTTTCTCCTCTTTCTGTGATACACATGGCATAAAACGTCAATTAACCACACCATACACCCCTCAACAAAACGGCGTTGTAGAGCGTCGCAACCGCACCATTACAAAAATAGCTAGGTCTATGATGGAACACAAAAATCTTACTAAGAAATATTGGGCAGAAGCAGTGTTTACTGCGGTCTATCTCCTTAATAGGTCTCCCACACATGTTGTTAAAGGGAAGACTCCTGAGGAAGCCTGGACTGGTTGCAAACCTAGGATCAGCCACTTGAAAGTTTTTGGTTCTTTAGCTTATGTATGGATTCCTGATGCTCAGCGCTCTAAGTTGGCTTCCAAGAGTCAGAAGCTTATGTTTACAGGGTACAGTGACAACCATAAGGCTTACCGGCTGATTGATGTAGACACTAATCGTCTTATCTCCAGTCGCAATGTTGTCTTTGATGAAGAACAAGGACCATTTCAGCTTTCCTCGTCTAAGCAGAATTCAGAGAATCAGCCTTTGAAGGCTTCTGATTTGGGTGTCCGTCTTCCATTGGGTTCACCTGATGGGAGGGATGATGCAGACTCTATCTTTGACGATGCACTACCTGACTTTCCTCCGGATGATGTTGATCTTCCACCTGTTGCAGATCTCCTTCCACCTCCAGCTCCAGTTATTCCTCCTCCTGGTGTTGGCACATCTACTCTCCGGCCTAAATGGTGGGCTAAGACAATCAATGATCTCCGTCCTGATGAGCTCATTGAGGGTAGATCCTCTAATAATAAGGGGAAGCAGCAAAATACTGTAAACTTTGCTCTCAAGGCCAACCTCCATAGCATTTATGAGCCTCAAACATTTAAAGAGGCAACAGGGATTCCAGAGTGGGAACAGCCAATGGATGCAGAATACCAGTCTTATGAAGAATCGCACTTGGGTTCTCTCTAATCTTCCTCCAGGGAAGAAGCCCATTAGCTGCAAATGGGTATATAAGGTCACGTATCATGCAGATGGTACCTTAGATAAATACAAGGCCAGATTAGTTGCTCAAGGGTTCACACAGCGGGAGGGCATTGACTATGAGGAGACTTTTGCTCCTACTGCCAAGATGAGTACAATTCGTCTTCTTCTTGCCATTGCAGCTCAGTGTGGATGGAAAGTCCATCAGATGGATGTGAAGAGTGCCTTCCTCAACAGTGAGTTACAAGAAGAGGTCTACATGACGCAACCTCCTGGTTTCAAGGTTGTCGGCACAGAACACCAGGTATGTAGGCTCAAGAAAGCACTCTATGGACTCAAATAGGCTCCTCGAGCGTGGTACATCAAGATTGATCAGTACTTGGTTGCTCATGGTTTTCAGCACTGTCCTTCTGACAGTAATCTGTATATCAAACGCTCTGGTGATGGTATTCTTTTTCTTGTTGTCTATGTGGATGACTTGATCATTACTAGCAGTTCAACACGTTTGATTGCAAAAATCCAACAAGATCTGTGCAAGGATTTTGGTATGACAAATTTGGGGGTTCTCCATTATTGTTTAGGAGTTGAGGTTTGGCAGACTGATGGCAGCATTTTTCTTTCTTAGTCTAAGCATGCCAAGAACTTGGTTGACAGGTTTTGAATGCAGGATTGTAAACCTGCTTCTACACCTATGGAGAAAGGGCTGAAGTTATCAGCCAAGTCTGATTCTCCTATTGATGAAACCACTTACAGACAGCTAGTAGGCAGTCTCATCTATCTTATTGTTACTAGACCTGATCTTAGTTTTGTAGTCAGCTATATTTCACGCTTCATGACAGCCCCCAAGGCTGATCATTGGGCAGCAGCGAAGCGTGTGCTGCGTTATGTGAAGGGCACTCCTGATTATGGACTTCTTTACACTCGAAGTCATGATCCTAGACTCAATGGGTTCACAGATTCAGATTGGGCAAGTTCGGTTGATGATAAAAAATCAACCTCTGGATATGTGTTCAGTTTGGGATCTGGTGCAATCACAAGGACTAGTAAAAAGCAGCAGGCAGTATCTCTCTCCTTGATAGAAGCAGAGTACCAAGGAGCTGTTAAGGCAGCTTGTGAAGCAGTTTGGCTTCGTCGGATGCTTGCGGATATGCAGATGTCTCAAGTAGGTCTGACTCCCTTGTTTGTTGATAATGAGGGTGTTCTCAAGCTTGCCCAGAACCCAGTCTTCCATGAAAGAACCAAGCATGTGGACATTCATTGTCATTACATTCGGCAGTTGGTTGAAGACGAAACCCAGTCTTCCATTGAAAGAACCAAGCATGTGGACGTTCATTGTCATTACATTCGGCAATTAGTGGAAGACAGGACAGTTAAGTTGCAGTATGTTCCAACTGCAGATCAGACTGCAGACATTCTCACCAAGCCTCTTGGTCCAGATAAGTTTGCTAAATTTAGGGGGCAGCTTGGTGTTGTTGACAGATTGACCATTAAGGGAGGGTATTAGAATATTATTATATTGTTTATTACTTTAATGGTCATCTTATGTAAATATATGTAAATTAGATAGATAAGTTTAAATAAGATCAATCACTCAATCTTCTGAAGTTTCCATTAGAAACTTTCTATTTCTATCTCTTGTAAATTCTTAATATTGATCACATTGATCAATTGTTAATAACAACAATCATTTTTTACCAATTACTTTGCATGATAACATAAATGTGAGAACAATGTCTTGATTAAAATGGTAATCGCTTCACAATTATTTGCATGGTCCATTATGACTTGGACAACATTTTGAGGACATGCTTCCAAAATGCGCAATATAAAGATACTAGCAATAAATTGTTTAGCCTTCACCTACCCATCACAATCCACGACTTTCAAAATATTGCCCCTTTAGGACACAACCCGATCACATTGATTCACAACCTATTTCTTGCATCCTTCTATCCATTGAAAATGGACACCCACATTTCTTTCAAGCCCTAATGGGGAACCAACCAAGATTCTATAGGTTGGCCTCATTTGACAGTAAGGTGTTGCACATGCTCTCATAACCTAGGTCCATGTACCCTTTTGAAGCTTCATTTACTTCTCTCATCATATCTTGCCAATACATTGATCAAACAACATTTAAGGAAAAACCATTTGCATAAAGGCATCTGGAAACGATTTGATTAGCAATATATCTAGAATAATATTTATATACCCCCTCTAATGGTCCATTCTCTCTCTTCAAATTAGCAGGCTTTTCTTTGTTCCTACCAAAAAACTGGGTGCCCCTCTACTACAACATTAGAGAGCATTATGAGTATGAGATGGAAAGGAAAGTGGCCTCCCTGAGCCTCTTCCTCTCCTCAAAGAATGCCCTATTCTATTGACAACTCTTGTATATACTTCCTCCTATTCTATGATAATTTTGCTATTTTATGAGGTTGCCTAAGTGTGTCATTCTCTATTGGATAGACTTTGTTTCCCAACACACACACACACATATATATATGGGCTTTTGCCCATCTGTATTAATTTGTTGTATATCGTTGGACATACCCGCTACATATCCAAACATATGTCCTGCCACCTAGAATTTATTGTACCAATTCTACATGCCTCCACAAAGGTAAACTTGAGTCAATTTTGAAACAGGATTGGCCTACCGATCTAGAGTTGACAGCCATCATAACAAATATCTAGGTTGCACGGGTACGCGTACCCTGACCCCTGGGATGCATACCGGGTTCTAGGACGCGTATCCCGTACCAGGTATGGACTGGGGTACGTACCCAAAATTCAGATACACCACACCAGCAAAAAAAGGCAAAATGTTAAAAACTCGATCGCGTTGACAAAAAAAACCCTAAATGTTGACCTTTAACGCGGGTAATCTGTAAACGCAGGATTTTGTTGACCGTCTTCAACTGTAAACGCGGGTTTTGTTTTTACCGTTCGCTGGTTTTATTTTTACAGAAAGCGCGTGTTTTGTTTTTACCGTTCGCTGGTTCATCGTCAGCACAGACGGAAGACTTCCCTGCACAGACAGAAGACATGTAGGGTTGCATTTCGTTTCACATCATTCCACATTTCGTTTTACATCGTTCCACAGGTTGTTCGCGATATATTTGGTATAACTATAAATGATTAAAAACGATTAAATCAATATCGTTGACGGACCGACGGTTGATGGTATAAGTGATTAAATCAATATATATTTGGATATATGATAAATTTAAAAATATATATTGCTTTATATCATTTACGGTTTATCATTTATATTATTTATAAATTATATTATATCGTGATTCCTGTATCATTTGACATTGGACATTTATATATCGATACTGACTAAAACAGTAAACTAAATAATTATTATTATTATATAATTAAAAAATTATATCAAAACTTATATTTATATAAACTTTTACAGTCACAGTTCATCACATCTACAAACTTTATCACTGTTCTTGTTTTGAAAACTCCATGTCATGACTCATGACTCATATTTTCAGATTTTCTATAAAATATTTAAATAATATTAAAAAAAATAATTGGCGTACCCCCGTCCCCTATTTTGAAAAATAGCCGTACCTGTACCCAAAGTACCCAAGTACCCCCATCCCTGTGCAACCTTGACAAATATAATGGTAATCGCTACATGCAGTGGGCCTAAAACTACCAGTTGAAAAACAAACGTTGATTTTGAAAAATATGTTCTAAAATTGAAACAAATGAAACTCGATCAATTTACAAATGGTACTCAAACAATGTGCTTTAATCAGAGTCGACTCTAAACTGTATGATTCATACTTTCAAGTTCCAGATTTTATAATTTGTTTCTTACTTTAGTTCAATTTTTATTTTTATTTCATCCTATAGTTCTGATCTCATTAAACAAATTATTAAATTGAACTATTATTACGATAGTGTAGTCTTATAACATTAGTTTTCACTTCAAGTTCATGGTTCATGATTCACAATTCCATCCTATAATTTCATTTAAATTTTTAAAATTTTAATATTACTGACCATCTACATAGTTCAACTTTATTTTGAATCTTTCAGTGTTTTGTGACTAATGTTGTAGGAAAATCAAACAGTCAAAGAAGTTTTGATTCTGTATATCGCAATGAAAAATTTACAATGGTTAAAACTTTAAAAGTTAAAGAATTGAATCGGGAATGGAGGCAGGTTTGAAAAATTGATTCTTGAACAGAAAAGCAAAACTCTTGTTAGACCTTGCTAAGTCACATAGGGTAATCATCATTCACCTTATTATGTCACATAGGGTACTCATCATTCACCTTGCCAAGTCACATAAGGTACTCATCATTCGACAAGCAAACAAAGAGGATGAATTGAAATCTGTAACATTCTATTTGTGCCTTTTCCCATTACATTGTAGCCTTAAACAAATAAAATCAAAATATAAAAGCCATAAAATTATGAATGGAGACAATACTGTTTTAGGCTTTTCTATGGGGAAAAAAACCACAAAATCGAACTTAAGCTCGGAATCGCAACAAAAGTACCACACCACAGTTGAAATTGTGTGGGTTCAAAAGCTTTTTGACAGAAACATTTCAACATAACAAAATGCCGAAACCTGGATGAACCTGTAGAAGGTTCCAGCATGAATCCAATTCCAAGACGTTTCATACCCAGAATCAACATGTCACCTGGCAAATTCAGCGACTTATGTTTTTCCTGAATTTTTTGAAAATAAAATTGTTATAAAAAAAAAACCAAAATAAAAAATCCCAATTTTTCAACAAAATCTGTATTTTGGTTTGCTAATTTATTCCTGGACTGATTTTTGCTATTATGCCTGAATGACAAATCTCCTTAATACAAGCAAGCCCAGAGCTAACATCTTCAAAATACTAGAACACTAAAAAGAAGGCAATCTTGAGCAATGAGAAGAGAATTGAGTTTATAAATGAAAGGGTAGGAGTTAGTGTTGTGTTGTGTTTTGTTAATGACATTAAAAGTCACTTTTAAGGGTTAGCTAGGGTTAGGTTTTTTTTGAAAAAATTGACTGTTTTTTAATTTAAACTGTATTTTTTAAAACTTCTTGTTTTATAAGTATTTTTTTTAAATAGTCTTGGGGATGCAACCTATGCATACCCAGGCAGGACCCATACCCAGACCTGTTCAATGTGTTCAACCCTTGTAGCCATGCTACACAAAAGTTTTTATGAGTGAACATTTCCAGAAGACATGGCTTGATTGGTTTTCCTTCCCAATCAAACAGTATCAGATATACAAATAATACTGTCTTGTATTGACTACCAATCCCTATTTAAGTACTAGTCACTCCAAAACAGTGTGCAGAAGAGCTTGATTTTCAAATATTTTGACATTCCTTTTTCCTACCAACCAAATTTAAGTACTAATCATTTGAAAAATCTGCGTTGAACTTGATTTCCAAATAGTTTGACATTCCTTTCTCCTACCAAACAATATTTAAGTACTAGTCACTCCAAAACTGTGCTTTGAAGAACTTGATTTCCAAATATTTTGACAATTTAAATCTCCTGTATAATAGTTACAAAAAGACTTTTACTACTCCACTTACCGTAATACCCTAACCCTTATATTTGAATCATAGGACCACTACTCTCAACAGTCATTTTAGCAGACCCTGAGAGACTAGTTTATTTGCATCACCCAATCTTCCAGAATTGTTCGAAGTCTCTCCAAGCAGACTATTTTTGTACCTTTGTTTTGGACAATTTTCACAAGGATGTCATCTACCACTGGTCTAGCCCTTTTGTAGTGATCAAGAAAGTTGTTGGACCCTCCTCTTCTGTCCTGGAATATTATGCAAACTTGACCCTTTGTTCTCCATCCACCCCTTAATTCCTTCATCAGTTGATTTAAACCAATTTTCTTGAAAAACTCCAATTGCATTATATTGATTTAAAAAAGTAGTGTATTACTATTATCCCCAACCCCCAAGACAAAATTAGAGAGATGGTGATTTCTAAAGTTCAGAAAAATAAAAATTCAGCTTATAGCACCATAGCTCCACCCTATAACAACTAAAACACTTTGGCCATTCTTAATTAAATCTAACAGAAAAGAAAAAGAATTGAAAACTATCCTAAACACTTGATGATAAAACTTGAAGGAAAAAAACGTGAAAGATCATATCCCAAAATATTCACTATTGCATATATAGCATCTACTGATTTGTTTTTATTTTGATATAACAACTCGATTACATTTAGCATCATCCCAAAAGATTTTTTAATTTTAAATATGATAACAGGTCATTTATATGTGATCAATTTGGATGTTGTTAACAGTTATCCCAATAAATGAAGGCGAACGAAGCATTTAACCAGATGGGCATCTATCATTTCTTGGCCAGGCCTGGTCGAGACCATTCAGGATACCTGAATCAATGAGATTGCTGAGGCCTCTCTGCCTAAGGATCAACAAATGGGTTCAGTTGCCTTCACTTTGATATGCTTCTTATGTGGAGGTGGGCTCAAAGCATCCACACTTAAGCCTATCTTCCTCAAGCCAGTGCTCAAACAGATCTCCAAACAACAGCTTTGCAACCATATTAATTCCCCTGTTTTGCTGCCGGAAAACATTAACCAGATATACAATACATTCATCCATGTTGGCAATTATCCTGTCTGAAACAGAATTTTGGACTCCATTGAGCCCAGTCTTAGTTAAAATCTTCAAACTCCCATCTATGACATGCAGAGCTTCAGCAATAGCATGTGGATTTCCTTTATACTTTTGTTTGAGTTAGCAGCAATCTCGTGCTCAGGTTGCTTTCCCAACAAGTGAGGAATGCAAGGATTGCCTAAAGTCAAGTAAACTAGTCCTTTGTCATCTGGAGTAAGGTTAAGCACTTTCATGGGCTTGGAATGTACACATCTGAGGAGGAAAATAAGTCATAGAGGCAACAGGTAGTGTAGTATTAGCAGAGATTAATTTTCTAGATCCTCGAAGTATTTGACTTTGTTATGGTCATTTGAATAAAGTGGGTCGATTTGCATTGAATCCAGGAGTCTTATCACTCTCTACCATTCCTAATTTAGGTTCAACAAGGAAAATCTGAAAAAGCTCTTGCCCGATATGAACCTGCCAGAGGTACATGAGTGGGCTGAGTTAATGCACTAAATGGTCGGTCCAAGGTTGCAAACTATAATTTTCATCCAAGATAACAGGCTACTTATCCTTCTTCCTTTGCTAGATTGTTATTGCTTCCCTGATCTGCTGATTTATTAGTCAAGGTTGTATTTTTATCGTTAAATTTTCCTTGTGTGGTACTTGTATTTTTTGCAGACTCAGAGCACTTGCATCTCTTTGTATTGCTTTTTCCTTTTAAGACAATGCTGAGTCTAAGGCTTCAGCTAAAACATGCTGGCGACATTTGATAAAAGGGATCTTATAGTTTATACGATCATGGTGTTTCCACTTATCAAACAAAACACATATCCACGGAGCAAAAATTCAAGCATCCTAAACAAAAAAGAAGCATATACTAATAAAAAACTCTAATAATGAAGCATAATATTCAATGGATCACTTGAAGATATATGTTTTTAATGCTAGTAAGTCAAATAGCAGAATCAGATGTTTTAAAAAGTCATCACAGAAACCCCAAAAGCAATAGAACTGTAAAAAGAATGTATGGAAATTGGAATCCATACCATTTTTTGTTAGCATTTGTTGGGGAAATTATTTTGTTCTCTCTTTTTTCTTCTTCTTCTTCTTTCTTGATTATCTCTTCTTTTTCACGTGCTCTTTGCATAAACTGTTACAAAAAAATAAAGAGAGAGAATAATAAGTAATATGAGTGTATTCAGCGGCCAGCCTGTCATAAAAGACGACTGTTTAACATAATAGTGCTGTAAACTAAGATCTCTGAATCTGTTACCAATTGAATGGAAAAGTGCTCTCTTCGTTACTAAAAGACTAAAAGTTGATCATGTACCCCAATGGGATCCACTGATGCAACCAGGAGGATGTTGTAATCTAATAGACACAATCTATGAAGACAACATCTCAGAAGTTATCACAAAATCATTAGATTATGTTTAATCAAAAAAAATTGCATCCCTTAGCTCTAGGCCATGGTCCTTGAGCCTGTTACTAGGCTGGTGCAACCAACTCAATGCCAACAGATTGCCTTTGGGCCACAGAAACTCCAGGCTACAACACTCCCACACCTCATAGGCGTGGCACCATCCAAACTTTTATTATCATCGGCCACTGGATATAAAATAATACAAAAAATCCGAGACCATCTTTTAGCCACATATTCCATTGTCTGGCCTATCAGAAATGACAAATTAAAAGATGATATAAGATGTTTGCAGCAGCAGTGAATTATCTTTATCAAAATCTAAACTAAGACATCCAGAGCCTTAAATCTAAAATGACCTGGAATAAGCTATCTTCACATGCAACACAATATTCTCTCATGACCAAATCAAAAAGCAAGAGTTTTCACTGCATGCAACATGGGGTCCAAAATGTATCTTTGTTGCCCAAGCAAACTGTGTGGTGTAGACAACATTGGATTCAAAATAAAATTTTGTAGCTGACCTAAACTAGCAAGCCCCATTGCTTAGCAAATATACACCCATGTGTCAATGCCTGCAATACATTCGAGAGGTCAGCCTCCTCTATAGAATCACAAAGAAGCTGATATTGGAAAGTTGTGTCTTTGAACTTTCCAAAATAATAATTCTTTATAGTTTAGAGAGCAAGGGACCTGCTCCATATGTAAAATAATATGAATGAGTAACAAAATGGCAAAATCATCCACCCATCAGTAAAACTTGAGCACCCTGGCCTCCTCCAAGTCTGCTTGATTTCCTCTATTCGTATCTCAATTATTGACACTTTTCCAAAATTAGAGGAAACAAGGGCAACAAAGCAAGTCTCCAAGCTGAGAATCCAGAATAAAACTTCTCTTAACTCAAATTGAGGTCCAAACTTGCTCAGCTACTCCAATTAAATTGTTAAGCTCCCAAAATGGAATTATAAAATTATTTAGCTGCTAACCTCTCAGGAAGCTACAAAAAATGTGATTGCCCCACTACAAAATGCATCAACTATTAAAAAACCTTGAAAAATATGGCTGCTCTGGCTGGAACACATATTTGTTCTCAGGCTGATTTGCTCCAAAACTGCAACTTTGAATTGGCAAGATTAGGAATATGCTGAAGGTTTCTGGATTTTTAACTGTGTTTATCTTTTTTATTCAAAAAAGATACACAGTTAAAAATCCAGAAGCCTTCAGCATATTAACATGGACTGTGGAAACTTAATGTCTTTGAAAGATGAGGATTTGGGTTTTGTTCTGTAGGCATAGGTGGGGTTCTGTTAGAATTTCTGATGATAACTCAGCAGTTGTTAAGTGTACTTAATTACTAACCCTTTGGTATCTAGTTAATCATACAACTTAACCCTTTGGTATCTAATTAATCATACAATTTGTACTGTAATGATAAGTTTGACTTATCCTTATTTCCAGTTGAGTGCAAACTTAACTTGAAGAAACTTTTACTTTTAAAATTTGCTTTATTGCTTTGATGTTTTCTTGTTTTATTCCTAAACTTGAGCCCATCACTTCTTATAAGGACGGGAGCATCTAAGTTTTCGAGGTGCCAACAAGACAAGAATTTTTCTATTAAGAAATTTTTCAATACAAAAGATGGTGCAATTATAATACAAAATTTTGTCTGTGAGCTAGTTTCAAGGAGTATGACGTAACTCATCCTATGTGAAGAGAAAGCATTCTGTATTCTGCTATGGTATCAGAGCTATGAAAGAACTAGTTTCATTTCTGTCCACATCAACCCTAAAAAATATTAGAATCCACCTAACGACCCAGACCAGTCAACATACTCAGAAATTAGAACCCCACCAGTTTTTCCACAGCCAGACACCAGAGAGTTTAGATACATCATTGCCAATTTTGGCTTTAGGGATGGTATATAGACCCTAGGGTAATGACAGATAATCTTTTCAAGCACTTTCTTTCATCAAAATTCAAAACCAACCATTGATAAATCAGTTAGTTTTATCTCTTTGTTGTTTGGTGTCTTAAAAGTCTCAAGCACCAGTTCCTACTGATTTGTGGTTGAAATTTTACAATTTCTACTCGGAAGAAACCTATACAGAGAACTTTTTACAGGGTAAAGGACTCTAACCTATCACAAAGTACACAGAGCTTAAACCACAGGAAGATAAGATAAAGTCCACGTGGTTCAACCTCATAGATGAAGCGCAAGGACTGATTAGCAATGCTATGTTTGCAAATTTTAAGTGAGACCTGGATATGTTGAATGAACCAAAAGCTGCATCAGATGAAGCATGAAGACCCATTTGGCATTCAAAATAAAATATATTTATTCCAATTGGGGAACCAGCATATTACACTTGATGCTGGCTACTTCCCTATGATGAGGAAGCATACTTTGAAGTTTGGTTAAGTTTGACTTCGACTTAAATACTATAGGATCAATGAGACAGGCATGAGCAACTTTCAGTGTACTTACAAGATTAGATGAACACTTATCTGCGTTTGCATCTACATTCTACACGCAATGTTTTTGGAGCAAATCAGGTAGAACCTACTCTTCATGCTTTTTGTGCACAGCTAACACAGAGAAAAGATAAGTTGGTACACATTGGTACTATGGACTATATGGTTTCAAAGAACAAAGGTCTGATCACAACACAAAACAACAGTGCCAATCTATTCAAAACTAAGCAAAGGCTAAAAAGCACCCAAACAAGCAGAGACACTTATTCTTCGTCTATCAAAACAAATCTCCCCAAGCCTGCTCCCACTGGGGCAAAAATGGTCATTTGGACATTCACTAATGGAAGATGGAAGTTGTCAATTAGCCATGAAGAAGCATCATATTTAGTAGGAATCTCCTCTATACTTCTGATGTCAAAGATCATACCATTTCTGTTACAATAAGTTATTTTCATGCAAAGAAGGCCCCTAACCATGAACAGGTTATATATTCAAGTGCTTCCAACCATCTGACCAAAAACCAAGCAGTATCTAGTTAAGTTCATAACAGTATACCAGGCAATTTTTGTTGATCATGATACTGCTTCATATGTATAAGGCATCAAAATTATAGATGTAGAGAATGGGAAGTTCCATGATGTTTTCTACATAGGTGTATCCCTACAAGTTTGTTGTCTATGTATCAGATCACCCTTTCAAGTGAACACAAAACAGTACAGATTTCTTTTCAAAAATGCTTCCCTCACACTGCAGAAAATGCGCTTGAGCGCATATTGGTCATTATCGTGGATGACCCTTCTCTGCTGCCTATTGTGGCTTCTTATCAACGTTCCCTCACTCATTACCATTTGTGCTGGGTGCATTCTATCTCCTGTAAACTCCTTTCATTGATTTCGTGACACGCGTTGGAATGCGTTGGGCGTGATTTACAGCTTCCGGCGGACCTTTGCTATCTGCATCATCCTTGGGTTGCCCATATTTGCACTGTGAACACATTTGGAGGCCCGTTCTGGAATTTTTCTTGGTCAGGATTCCTTGAGTTATAAGATGAGCATCATGGGAGCATGCATCGAATGAATGCATACTAACTTGTGCACACTTCCCTGTGCATATTGTTTGGGTGCCCAAAGTGCATATGATGCACCATGGTAGACTTTGGTAAAGGATTTTGTGTAAGCAGAGGTTTTGCACTCACGAAGACATATGCATACTTTGGAGATCAAAATAATCTTCCCCCTGCGTGTTGGATGTATGCTCGTAATGTGTCTCACCCTGCTTGCCATGGATTTTATCCTATTCCTAACTTCTCTTAGCCGTGTGTTGCACGTGCTTGAAGTGCATATGAAGAATGGTTGCGGACAAATTCACCTTTTACATATTCTTCGAGCATGAAGAGATTGCACCCTGAGTGCATATAAAGGCACTTGGTGGATTCTTGTGTAAAGATTTCCCATTCGCAGAGCCTTCTATCGTGAGTGCCAATAATGGGCAAGAGGACTTAGCTCCTAGAATCAATTCTAGACCTCTGATCACCTTGCATTTACAGGAACTCTCTGATCTAATCAATGATGTGGCAAAAACTTTGAGGAGGATATTGAGCGTGATTCCTCAATTGGAGAGAGCAAGTGCTTTGGAAGTTTATTAGAGGTTTTCAGATGTAGAACTTCGAACTCCAGCTTAGAATGTTTGCCTTGGTGAATAAGGCCTTGGGGTTAAGGGAGCAACTCTCGGACTTCCTGTGCTTCCCTCTTCAAGGGACATGCCACTTGATTTTGATAAAGGATCGTATTAAGGCCAGTATGAATTTCCAAAATAACTTTGATAATATGGAGAACCAAATCAGAGTTCGTTGAACTGGAGGCCCATGAAAATCTTGAATTCTTTGGTAGCCCAAACCCACACTGGTGAGGACATATGAAGAGAGAAAAATTCTAGTCATTACAAGGATCTATTTCGTGGCAGACCATCATTTTGAAGCATTAACGCTCCTAGAGGTAATTTCCTATTTGATTTCAAACCTCTCCAATGTCTTGCAATTTCCATACTCTTCTTTAAGTGCATAGAACATGTTTGAGCTCTTTTGAAAATCCTATGTTCGTGATGCTATACATTTGCAGAGGTTTTATTTTCATTTCCCCCTCTTTTTTTTTTTTTTGGGGGGGGGGGGGGGGAGGGCACTTTATCACATTCTCTAACTTAGTTGTTTTGATTTTCTATCTCACTTCTTGAAATCACACTTAGTCATTTTGCTATTTCCATTCGATTTAAATGTGTAAGCTTGTGGAGATTGCATGACTTAATCATCTTAAAACTTTAGGCCCATCACCATTTTCTTCAGACTTCTCAACTTTGAGTTCCTTAACGGTGTTTCCGAACTTGGCAAAATTTCATCCCCTTTTGCGCTTTTAGTTTTTACTTTCAGTTGCTTCCAGCCTTAACCATTTTGGCCATTCATTTGTATTAGGTGCTTTTCCAAACCGTTTTACCTTTGAAAGGATTCAAAACTCAAGACTTTACCCAACAGGAAACACTTTGAATATGGGACCCTGAACAATAGGGAACAAAAATTTAACACGAGACTTGGTCAAAACTCATCATTTCTCAAATGGAACCGCTAAGGACCTAGGAGACTGCCACTAGAGCAACTGAGACGACGCAAAACAAAAGGGCCAAGTGGGCGAAAAGATAGGGGTCCCATCTTTGATGGGCGATGTGTGAATAAGTCACAAAAATACCCTTGAAGGAAAAAATCAATCTTGGCACATAAAAAGTGCCAACTTTTGCTTTTCCTATTGACAACCCTCCAAGTGCCTACAACAGTTTAGACAGGACGACAGAAACAAGCGTGCAGGGAGATATAACCAGTCCTAAGAATTGATAAGCGACTGGAGTCCCTACACCTAAGCACAATATGAACAAAATCTTTAACTGATGCATTCTTAGTTCTTACATATCACCATTGTGGCTTCCAAGTCACAGAAAGTTACAAACCTCCAATTCTATCTCTGATTGAAAGGATCTGATTAGAACAGCTCAGCACAAAGAGTACCCAAAATGTAACATAATTTAAAATGATTACCAACCGGGTCGAGAACTTCAATGTCAAAACATTACAGCGGATGATTTCGAGAGTAGAATAAAGTTGCCTGTTATGTATTTGTGTACTTTCCAAATGCTTAAAACAAGGACATCAGAGGCCACAACACTCTGCTAGGTAATTGTAAATACTACGAACTTGTTCTTTGTTTACTTTTCTTTGATATTTATAATATTATGAAGGTGCAATAAAATGAACCCATTCTGTACTTTAATCAAAAGCGACGCTTAGAATGAAAGACTGGCTGCATTTACCTTGAAATTGTGAAACCCCGGGGCTATCTTAAGTTTGCACAAATTTCCGTTGCCAGTAAAAGATTTATACCTTGCTTGTATAAATAAAAAGGCTAAAAACATTGTTCTGCCTATTTTGAGGTTGTAAATAAATGTAAACGTGTCAAGCAAAGAGCACATCTCAATAGCCAGTAGAGCGTATAATTCTTATTCTAAAGAGTTGAAAAGGAATATAAAAGAAGCTGCATTGAACTTCTGGGTCTTAAGACCTTAGGTTAAGTACAAACCACAAATTTCTATTTCCAAAATCGAAAAACAAAACCAAGGGAAAGGACCCTTCAAGGGCAAAATAGAAAAATAGAAAAATAGTTATATTTAACTTGCCTTGAGGTTCTTCAGAGTGCTAGATAGCTCTCGTTTCGCCATGACTGCAATCAACAGTGCTCCAACCCCTTTGTCGTACTGCTTCTATATTCACTGTATTTATCTGTTTCTTCTTCCTTATAACTAATGTCTGTTCTTAGCTGACTTATTGTGCAATATGAAAATAGGGAAGGACTGTTGTGGGTATATTTGAGAGTATATATACACCGTGTATGAAGGTGATGGATGAATATCAATGTCTTCAGGTTGATTTACAGACCGCGGATTCCAGCACTTTGGTTTGTTTTTATCCTGAACAAAATGAACAAGTGCCACGTAATGGAGAGTACTTGCCTTAATTTGTGTAAGTAGTTTTAATTTTAATAAGTTGTTTAGTGGTAAACTTCTTGAAATGTTGAATTTATGAAGTTCTAATATTTTGGCACTATGAACACAAGTAATAGATCTTGCAGTGTGTTTAATAGTTTTTCTTAACTAGTGATTAAAAAAACTCATTTCAACCAATTGGAATTAACTATTTAGATTTTTCTAAAGTATAAGTGATAAATTTTTAAGTTAAAAAAAATATGAAAATTATTCATAACCTATTTCGTTGGGATGTTTAAATGGAGAATTGAGACACTATTTTTTTAATAAAATCTATAGTTAAATATTAAACATTCATTAATAAATGTCATCAACAAATTTGTATTCTAAGTTTTTTGTTTCTGTTTTTTTCTTCCACAATTCCAAGTATTCAGGTATGCTCTTCCGCAAATTAAAGAGTAACTTTTGCAACATCACTTGGATAACAAGTTTGATGAAAGCAAAGTAGTTCTTCAGTTTATGAAACGATTTTATTCTTTCAACTCTTAAACAAAGATGACTGGTGTTCATAAGGCAATATAAAATAGTTTGATAAACCTTGTTCCTATGACTTAAACAGCATGTGGAGATTTTTTTTGTGGATAACATCATAACATTATGAATTTTATATCTTTGTATGATGTACAGGAACTAGTTATTTATAGGATTCAATACTATGAAAAACATTTTGTTGATGGATTATATTTTTATTTTTTTTGGGCAAAAATGGCTAAGTCATTGAAGTATTTTATTTATATACTGTATATGTATACACTGTTGATGGATTATAATTGAAATGTTGAAAAAAAAATTTATACACAATCGAATCAAGAAACAACAGTTATCAGCACCACAAATAGTAAAAATCTAAAATCATTATATATAATTCACATCTAAAATCATTCTATATAATTCACATGAAACATATTAAAAGAAGTGTCTGATTTGGCACTAAAGAGTTGCAGGAGGATTATCATGTCCAGGAATATCATCGGATATTCAAGTGTAATCTTTTAATTATTCTGTAATAATTGGCTAGACTATTACATAAAAAAAATTAGACTTACATTAAAAAAAAATGGAACTTGTCATGTCCATATGCTTACCTAACTCTCCTCATGACTAATATTGGACTTGCTATGCCCATTTTTCTCAAAAGGAATGACTAATATTGGCTTTAGACTACTAACTTTCTCTTTGATACTTCTTCTTCTGATTATATCAGAGAGCACTATGAAAAAAAAATTCCATTATATCTACTCTAAAAGAAACATAGTGAAAGTAGGGTTAGACCTGGTATTAAGGAGTTCTGGGATTATCATGACCCATTCCCCGAGTACGATCATTCACATGAACATCCGCCAATGTTTTCCTTGTGCTTACCTAACTCTCACGATGACCTAAATGAGAACGGGAACGCCCATTTTCCTCAACGAAAATGATTGAAATGCCTTCTAGATTTATACCACTCAGTTTCTCTTTGATGTTTCCAGCTTCTGCTTTTGCTTCACTTAAAGAGAATGAAGGAAGAAAACTGAGAAAACATTAATAGTAGGAGGGCAACAAAAGAATTAGTATGAACGAAAAAATCTTCATCCTACAGCCAAATCTCAACTAGCCTCTGAAAACATTAACTATGAGTTCAAGAATGGAGAAAGCCAAATTTGCTCCATAAAATTGGTCCTTAAGATTGTCTTATTTATATTCATTTTTGAAGATATTATGTGCTAGGAATATATTTGTCCTTGTATGCTCTGCAAAATGATTGGCCTTAGCTTTTTTTTTCTTGGCTCGTGTTTTAATTTGTTATTTCGCCTGTTGTTTGCTAGCACTGTGAAAAGAACAATTTCTTGTAATTATAACATATACCAGGGCTCGTATAGTTGATATTTTGATGGAACTATTTTCTGTTGGTGTCCAAATTGTCCAAAAACTACAAGAGATCTATTGTTCATGCACAAATCAGCATTGTATCCCCACTGTTGAAGGCACTCTGATACTTCAAATATATCAAGTTTCAAAAGCTTTGGAAAATAAGCTATCGGCTAGGTTTGGACAGGTAACAAGGGTGACTGGGATTGAAAACCTTGAAGAGCGTTTCTTTGAGATATTTTTCCCATTAAAACAAAAGTATGAAAATGTAAAGAGATTTATCTCTTTGTGTGACAATCCAACAAGCAGTTTGATTCTCAAAGACATAACTGCCGATATAATAAGCAAACTGCAAAATGGCATAACCCTTGGCCAAATTGGAAAATTGTAAGTATTGCTTCCCTTTTTGCCTAAGGATCTAATAACATAGTATGGTAAGGAAATTATTAAGCATCTCCAACACAATGATTGTTGGAATAATGAACTGCTCTAGCTGCATGTGGATACACTTGCAGGAAATAATTTGCAGGATAAACTCTATAAAAGATGTGTGTTAAACCCTTTGATCCTTTCTCATATCACCTGTAAGCTTTCATGACAGTGGGGCTTGGTTATTCATCTATAGAAGGTGATCTCATCCAGCTGAAGGCAATTGTAAGGGTCACTGAACATGATCCTCCAAGATCCTCCCTTCCTGGCCATTTTGAAGCCAAATTGTACAAGCTTGGCAAGAATCTTCCCCACTTGTGCCAATATGGAAGCTTTGGAACAGCGTATGAACATCCATCAAAGCATGTATATGTGTGTATTCACCCTATGACAGGATCCTCCTTTCCTGGACAATTTGGAAGCTTTGGAACAGGGTGTGGACATCCATCAATGTGCGCACACACTTGTGTATGTGCACACGTGCGGGTATATTATGTTGATATGCTAAATTTTGTAGCAGCTGTCACCCATAAAGCTATGTCACAGTGGGTAAAACAACTCTCAGGTAGTTTACAACATTCTTAACCTCATGCCTGAAGACAAATTTTAATTGACATCCAATATTTTCATTTAAGAGGCTGCAAAAATTGTCTCACGAACTGAAGAATCTAGTAGCTCTAAAACACCAGTATTTCAAGATCTACTTCTCATTTATTGTGAATAGATTGGAGCAGCAGCATTAGAAAGATTGGTTTTGACAAGAAAATACAGCAGTCATGTTAAACTAGCATTTCGAACCAACAAGTTCAATTCTCAACCAGACACAAAGGAGACAACATACACAGTAAGATAATGAATAAAGATAACCTATTGATAAACTTCAAAAACCCTCAGAAACAGAGTAATATAAAATGGCTACAGTTATACGTAATTTATGTTTGAATGAAGCTAAAATATCATTTCTCTCTAATACCTGAGTAGGCAAATGGATGCCGCAAAATGTGGGATAGGAAAGCCATGCAAGGAATAGGAAGAAACAAGTACACCCATATCCTCTAAAATAGCAGCAGAAAAGGATTAGCAAGAAATAAGTACACTCATATCCTCTAAAATAGGAGCCGAAAACTTTGATCATGCACTTCTATCCAAAAAATGCATGTATAAGACGGAGTAGCAAGAAACAAGTACACTCATATCCTCTAAAATAGGAGCCAAAAACTTTGATCATGCACATCTATCCGAAAAATGCGTGTATAAGACCCAAAACAAATCATCCAATCAATGTTAAGAGAAATAAATTTTTAGATTTATAAAGTTAAAAAATATACATGTACACTTAGCACGAGAATAAAAAATTTACAAATATAAAAAATACTTATTTGCAATTGGTTCAAGGAGATTTTTTTAATAACTAGTTAAGTAAATTTCATTGCAATGGTATTTGTCTGACGGCAAGTACTAATAAGGTGTAGAGGAAATATTAGCAATAGGATTCTTGCGTGCACCTAAGCAACCATCCCTTGAGAGAGTTTAAATACTAACACCTTGGTGTGGAGTTGATTAATTGCGGGATTATATGAGGTCAAGTAGGCTATTTAGAAAATGATGTTGTTTGTGTAATAAAGGTTGTAATGGATAAATAATAGCTTTGAATCAATTATGCATCCACTTATAGGGATCCAATCATAATTGGAACAAAACATTTTAATCAAAAAGATAATCAAGTTCCATTAGCAACAGGGTCATGTTATGTTTACAATGGAGTGAGAGGAGGGGAGGGGGGAGAGATAGGGATAGAAAGAGTGAGATACAGGGATAGAAAGAGTGATGTTAGTATGAACAAGCACTGAGAAGGGGGGGCGGGGAGGCGGGGGGCGGGGGTGAATCAGTGTACTCAAGTTCCTTATAAATTTCACCACTGATCTAACAAGGCTATTCAGCAACTTCCAACAAATGAAACATGCAACTAATAATATCCAATAAAAGTAAACAAGATTAAGCATCCACAAAATCATCACATATGACACATAGATTTTTCACGTGGAAACCCTTGTTAGAGGAAACAAACCACAGTGGGAATGACACCCACAAATCACCTTACTACAATAAAAATATTTGTCCTGTTAGGAGCTACAATATCCTTTTCTAGGGTTCACCCTGTTAAAGGTGACTAGTACCTTGTTATAAGTACCAAAAGACTTGTTAGAGTCTACCTTGCTAGAGGATTTCAACCTTCAATAAAGAAGTTACCATGTTAAAGGATTTACAATAAAGACTTTTTAGGATCTACCCGGTTAAGGGATTTAACCTGCAGCAACTGTTAGGAAAATAATAGTAACTATGATCTATAGAATGGCACATATCACCTATCAGATCCTTTATGTTCCTTTGCTCTCTAACGTTGTATTAGGATCTCTTCTTTTTCAATCTCTAATCATTGCACTTCAAAATATGATCGCAACCCTAAATCACATGATTTAGCTCTCCTTATATATTGAGTTCTTAAGTCAATAAAGACTTGAAAAAATTTCCACATGTCGGCACAAAATACATATCGACCTCCTCAAAATTAGTATCAATCATACCTAATACATCATCTCCAAACGTAATATACATTATCATAAATGATAGCCGACCTTAGATCCACCGCCTTAACTAATTCAACATGAAATTTTGATCGGTGACCCAATAGGTATACTGTCTTCCACATCAAAAACACAATCCATTCAAAACATTGATTTAACTTTCACGATCAAAACCATGCCTTCCTCATACCATATAAATGTCTCTTCTAAGACCACATCTTCTGGTTTTCTCTATAACTCAACCACTACAAATTTGACTGACTAAAATTATGCTTCCTATACATCTTGTGTACATTGATCAACACAGTTAACTGTATCTGCCTTTATCAATCATGTACGAATCTTACCGGTCATCCAATCATATTTACTGATCATGTCTCCATCAATGACAACCAATTATATATCTATATATGACCGATCGTCAAATCTCCTCCAAAAGCTAATCATAATGCCAACAGGAGAGAGAGAGAGAGAGAGAGAGAGAGAGAGAGAGAGAGAGTGTGTGTGTGTGTGTGTGTTGGTATGTGGTGACTCGCCATATATTCTTACTAGGGTTTGTGATGCAAGAGCATCTTGGGATCTTAGCAATCTTGCATCAACCAAAAACATTTGTTTTATGTTTTCTTATTTGATAAGTCTCTGAGTTTCTTTCTACAATATTTTAGTTTGGATCTTTGGTAGTTGTGATCCTTATAGCATGTTTGTGACATCATGTTGAACCTTCTTCTAGGTTTGTGCTTCGTTTGGTTACTCCGCGCATGAGATCTTTCAGATTCTTGGCGGGTTGTTTTGTTCTTCACATTTTTCCAGCCAGTTTGTGTTTTCCGGACTTGCTAAGGATTTTATCAATCAACGAAGTTGATGGCTCATTTCTCAAGGATAATACATTTGTGGTCGACCTACTTAAGGGATTGTGATTCATATTTCTTTCATTGGAAGTAGATCCTGATGATTTCGGTCTTGACTTATCATTTGTAACATGTTTTCTCTCTTATTAGGAAATGTGATCTTTCTAGGCTGACCAGATGTTTGTGAAGGCTTTATAAGCTTACAAATTTATTCCTAAAGGGGCAACTCTTGTAATATTATCTGGTTGTAGCTTAATTCTGGGGATTGTTTAAGGATTTTTTTATTGTTATCAGGCATGTATGCCTAACATGTATGACTGTGTTGGTGTTTAAAACTATTACGCTTTGAAAAGCAACCAATATATCTTAAGACTGGTATTAGGAGTGGTTTGCTCCAAGTGTGAAAGCTCTATAAGATAATTGGACCAACTATAGGGACAAGAATTCCCTCTACACTTTTGGCTCGGCAAAACCAAGGTAGGTACACCTAATCTGGACAAAAATTAACTCTTTACAATACCTTGTACTTCTGGATTCAAACAATAGATGATGATAAGAAAGTGCTAAATGCCAACCAAGCAATTCATTGAATCTCCATTACCATGGTGGAATAACAACCAACAACTGTAAATGTAAATAATTATGTAATGAGTTTGATTAAATTTAGGAAAGAATATAGCCAAACCTATCAGACATATATCTCCACAGAATATACTAGTTTTGGATAAGTGCCTTATCCATTGGGTAAACTCCTAAATACAATATTGAAATTGAAACAACCTCTTGGTATAGACTCAAATCCATAAACATAAAATCTCTCAAACTACACACTACAAGATCCTTAAGTAGATAATCTGAATAGAATCAATGTAATATCCAAAGCATTTTAATTTGATCTTAAGATCAAAGACTCATGGAATACACATATGTATAAGCAAGACTCATATAGTAAGTCATAAAACTTACAACTCAACAGATAACACAAAGGAGAGACTTAAAATCTGAGAAGTCTTATATTAAGTATAATGAAATCTTGTTCCTGAATCAGTATGACAAGGAAATACAAAATAAGACAATATGCAAAGGATCATACAACTTTCTATTCTATCTTAATACAGTCTGGACAACATCTATTATATCCTAGACTATAAACAAGTATAAGCCTAAAGTTTTTTTAGTTTCCCAATTCTCCATCCCTTACTAAATGGTCTTGAATACTCCTTTATAGGAACAAGAATGTAACAAGCTTCAGACCATTTAGGGTTAGGGTTTACAACCCATCAATGCAAGCATTAAAAGTATTTAATTATGTGATCAAGTTGAAACCCTAAATTTCTCTTCAGTCTGTGCAAATCTAATCTGAAATCAATTTTCATAGTCCATGGATGTAAACATAGTACCCTGAAGTCTAAAATCGCAAGCCATGACACGGAGAGCAGCTCAACATAAATGTAGAAGAGACCAGCACCGATACAAGCATTTGTCCATCTGATTAGAAACTCATCTGTCAACTCTGGACATAAATGTAACTTGCCATATCATATTTCAATCCCTACACTATTCAACAGTTGTGCAATATCGATCCATTAGATCATATCAGTTCATTAATGGCTCTGAGACAATATCTGAATCCACTGCCTTGAAAACCTTCTGAGAATAAGATTTAAATATTTGAATTTTGGTTATAACGGTCACAGGTGGCATGGAACAAGACTTGGACGGTCAAGATCAGTCTCAGCATAAGTTTAAAACATAGTAGATTCCTTTTAAGTTATCGGCACTAAGATCAGATTTTGTCAGATGTCGCATAGGTGCAATGGCTCTATCATTATCTCATGATCATCTATCCCTTAAGGCTTTATGCCTACCACATGATTCATTTACATCATCTTTCCTTTTCATCTACCCTTGCTCCGGCCCCACGATCACAGGAGGACAGGTGTCAGCTAGGCACAGTGCCTCAAAGACTATCTAATAAGCATATCTGCTTTAAGGCTTTACGCCCACCGTCAAATCTTCTCAAACTTATTCGACCTTTATCTTACCCTCATCCTCAAAAATGTAGATCCCACTTAACTAGGAAGGACACATGGACACCAAGCGTAATGCCTCAATGGTTATCTTTTGTGCATCTTCTTCATAAGGCAAAGCGTTGACCATTATATTTGATTTAACTTGACTACGACTTACCTAACTACCACTTTATTGACCGCAGATCCCACCTCCCAGATAAGACATGTGTCATACAGACGCAATGCCTTGAATAGTAATATCACCGCATCTCTAGCTCGAGGCAATACGCTCACCGTTGGATGAAATCTAACCTGACTGTTCTTTAATCTGTCCATAGCCCCAATAAATTTACACATGGCGATCAAGCACAATGCCTTGAAGACTATCTTTCATGCATCTTCGGCTGAGGCAAAGTGCCAGCCACACGATGAATTTTAAACTAACCACCCTTTAATCATCCTTTGTCCTCAGCCTGACCTCGCTACGAACACGTGGCACTCTGTCGTGATGCCTCAAATGATAAAAAGCTTCATCTCTGTGATCAAGGGAAAGCATCGGCCGTCGGATTTTTTGCAACTTGATCACTCATTAATTGACTTCAAATGGGCCGCAAATCTAACAACTACCACACGTTGAGATGGCGCAATGCCTTGAATAGTAACATCACTGCATCTTGAAGTTAAGGCTTTATGCCAACCATTAGATTAAATATGATTTGCTTGAGCTTTATGATGACCTTTAAACATATGCCAGACCCACATAGTACACATGGCCTTCAGGCGCAATGCCTTGATGAATATCTCGTGATTATCTCTCCTTTGAGACTTTGTGTTGTCCGTTGGATCAAAGTTAAGTTGCATGACACTTGCAATTTAAAATAAAAGGGCTTGCGGGGACATTTAAACTTTGGAAATATTAAAACCCTGCTAGGAAAATACTTTAGGAAATAAAGTGGCCCCACCCCACGACAACCTAAAGACATGACACATGACTTTAGACTTAAAGATTTAAGTTACAAAAAGTAACTTCAAATTATAACGAGTCTTGAGGACTTTAGGGTTTTAGCATAAAAATGACTCAACGAGACCTAGGCTTTTAGGCCAAAGCCCAGGAACATTTGCAATGATAAGAGTAAAGACATGGAACCATGAAATTTTTGAATAGGTCTAAAGACTGCATGTTGCGAATCTATTGTATATGATTTTTGTTGATAATAAAGAAGATTGATCTCGCATATCTATCTATTGTTACTTGTTGTTTCCATTGTGTGACATGTGTTGCAAGGATTGTACATATCTCTTTGAGACCCCTTCGTCTTTGTTTGCGCCAAGTGGTATCAAAGTGAGTTTCTAGTTTTGTTGAGGTACATCATGGTTCTGAAGCTTGTGAAGTCCTAAATTGATTTGTTGTGGGGTGGAAGAGAGTGTATTTGACCTGCAATTGCAGAGGATTGGTGTAAGATGGCTTGCAGAGGAAATGCTAGAGGAGGAAGGAGAGATGCAGATCCTATTGTGTTAGACATGTGAGACAAATTGCAGCTAGGTTAGAAGCTGTGGAGACGGCCCAAAGAAGAGGTCGACATATTGAGGGTGTAAGTGATGAAGAAGTAAGAAATGAAGAAGCAACCGAAGGAGGTGAAGACCAACCGGAACCTAAACTTGAACAAGGAGATGATAGGTTTATAAAATATCTAACTAGAGTGAATGCAATACCACATTTCAATCCACCTATTTATGATGGTAAATTGGATTCAGATGAATTTCTAGATTGGATCACAGAGATGGAGAAATACTTTGACAATGAAGGTACAAATGAAGACAAGAAAGTGAAGTATGTCTACACAAAGTTGAGAGGACATGCATCTTTATGGTGGGAACACTTGTAGATAGATAGATAAAGAAAAGGTAAGGATAAAATCAAATACTAGGATAGGATGGTGAACAAGTTGAAGGCTAAGTTTTTACCTGTTAATTACCAAGTAAGTTTATTTAGGAAGCTTATACAAAACCTTAAGCAAACAGACCTTAGTGTGAAAGAATATATTGAAGAATTTTATAGGTTGGATGTTAGAATCGGGTTTTCTGACGATGATGTTGAGAGGATTGCACAATACCTAAATGGTTGGAGGACATCAAATCAAGATGAGATTAGTTTGGTAAAAATGCAAAGTATAGAAGAAGCTTATCAATATGGCCTAAGAGCTTAAGAGAAGTTGAACAAGAGGTACAAGCAGAGACAAAGAGGAAGAGGTGGAATGTTTCAGAGAGGCAAAGCCTCAAATGGTGGAAGATCTTATTCAGATCATAATGAAGGAAAGGCAAAATTCAAAGAGGAAAATGCATACCGAAGAGATGACATAAAATTTCAGAGAGGAAGTGGATCATGTAGCTATATAAGGGATGACAAAAGACATTGAGTCTTTGAATGTACTCAAGGTAATTTGAAGAAAAGACAAATAATAAGGGTAGATCTTCTTATGTAGAGAAGGAGACTACTGAATCTTTGAATCAAACAGATGATAGTGAAGCCCTAATGGCAAGGAGAGTCCTATATCATGAAGAACTAGGACAAGAGTCATTGTTGTGAAGAAGTTTGTTCAAGACCATATGCAAAGTAGAAGGGAAATGATGCAAAGTGATCATTGACAATGGTAGTTCAGATAATCTATCCTCCGAAGAGTTGGTTGACAAGTTGAAGTTGCAGAGATTGAAGCATCCGAAGCCTTATCAGATAGCATGGATAAAGGATGATCATAAGGTATTGGTAAGTGAACAATGCCTGGTTAAATTAAATATAGGATCTTAGCATGATGAAGTTCTTTGTGATATTATGCCTATGGATGTGCGTCATATTTTTTTGGGTAGGCCATGGCGGTATGACAGACAAGCTTTGCATGATGGAAGAAAGAATAGGTATATTATTGTTGCAAATGGGATGAAACAAGTATTATTGCCTTTGATAGAGACTCCTACGAATGAGAATTGTACTAGTGTTATAGTTTGTTTGGTTGAAGGAAGGAATTTCTTGGATGGCTTGAAGACTGAAAATATGTGTTATGAATTGATTCCTAAGAAGTCTGATTTGGGAATAGAAGAAGAAACATCTAAGGAGATAAATGATTTTTTGATTGAGTATAAGGACATAATTTCAGATAATGTACCTAATGGATGGCCACATGTGAGAAGTATTAGTCATTGCATGGACCTAATTCCCGGAACAAGTTTGCCTAATAAAGCAGCACATTGGATGACACCTGCAGAGAATGAGGAGTTGAATAGATAACTGCAAGAATTGTTGAAGAAAGGATTGATCAGAGAGAGCTTGAGTCCTTATGTAGTACCGGCAACATTATCACCAAAGAAGAATGGAGAATGGAGAATGTGCACTGATTCTAGAGCTATTAATAGGATCACTATGAAATAATGATTCCCTTTGCTTGGGATGAATGATATAATGGATTGTTTGAGTGGAGCCAGATATTTTACCAAGATATATTTTAAGAGTGGATATCATCAAATCACAATCAAGGAAGGAGATAAATGGAAGACTATGTTTAAGATAAATGAAGGATTTTATGAGTGGTTGGTGATGCCTTTTGGATTGACTAATGCATCGAGTATTTTCACGAGGTTGATGAATGAGGTATTGAAGAGATTCTTGGGTAAGTTTTTGATTTTTTTTTTAATCTTGATGACACTTTGATTTTTAGTAAGAGTAAGGAAGACCATTTGTTGCATCTGAGACAAGTATTGAAGAGATTTAGAGAAGAGAAGTTGTTGATAAACATCAAGAAGTGTTATTTCATGAAAAAGGAGATAGTACATCTGGGTTTTGTAATATTTGCCAAAGGTTTGAAGATGGATCCTGAGAAAGTGAAAGCAATTGTTGAATGGCCTAAACTTGAGAGTGTTCGAGAAGTCAAATCATTTCATGCATTGGCTAGTTTCTACCGAAACCTCATAAGGAATTTTAGTTCAATTTCTAATCCTATTAATGAGACAATGAGAGGAGATAGAAAGGAATTAAAGTGGACACATTGAGTAGATAATAGTTTTGAATTTTTGAAACAAAAGGTGACTGGACAACCTGTATTATCTTAACCAGATTTTAATAAAGTATTTCAAGTGGACTGTGATGCAAGTGGAAATGCAATTGGAGTAGTGTTAAGTCAAGAAAGTAGACCTATTGCTTATTTTAGTGAAAATTTGAATGATGCTAAGAGAAGATATTCAATTTGTGATTATTAATTATATGCCATAGTTCAAGCTTTGAAGAAATGGATACATTATTTGTTTCCTAAGGAGTTTGGGTTGTATACTGGTCATTAAGCGTTATAATATTTGAGTAGTCAAGGTAATCTGAATCAGAGACACGTGAAATGGGTTGAATTCTTGAAGAGTTATACATTTGTGTTGAAATATAGGAGTAGTAAATCAAATAAAGTTGTTGATGCTTTGAGTAGAAGGACTTTATTGGCTGAGATGAGAGTTGAAGTGTTGGGATTTGAGGAGTTTAAGACTTTGTATGAGGATGAACCTGATTTTGCATAACCTTGGGAAGCTTCCAGAGAGCCTATTGTAGTAGACCGAAGCAAACAGTTGGATTATTTCATTCAGGATGGTATGTTATTCAGAGGAACTCAATTGTGTATCCCTAGCAGTTCTATGAGAGATAATTTGATTAAGGAAAAGCATTGTGGAGGATTAGCTAGACATTTTGGTATTGACAAGACTCTGGCTTTAATGAGTGAGAATTAATTTTGGCCTCAAATTCACAAGGATGTAAGGAAATTTGTTCGATGCATAATTTGTCAAGTTGTAAAAGGAAGCAGTCATGATACTGGATTGTATACACCTTTGAAAATTCCAACTAGATCTTGGGAGGATATTAGTATGGATTTTGTACTTGGGTTACATAAGACACAAAGAGATAATGATTCAATATTTGTGGTGGTAGACAAATTTTCTAAGATGTCACATTTCATTTCTTGTAAGAAGATAACATATATAGTACATGTAGCTGACTTATTTTTCAAAGAGATTGTGAGATTGCATGGATTGTTGGAATGACTATGGAAAGTTGGGACTTAGAGGGGAGGGGTTAATCAGTACCACAAAAACTTTTATAACTGAAATTGCCTATAACCATATATCGTTGCTACTGTTTACCGAATTCAATAACTTGAAATGAAAATAATGTAAAGCTTATAAAACATATCATCGAAACATTCAAGCAATAGAACTCATAACTCCATGATTTTTTTACATATAAATCCTTGGTTAGAGGACAAAACTGCGGTGGGGATGACACCCACAACCTTCACTAACTACAGTATAAAGGGTGCTCGGTTAGAGCTTACAATGTTTAGCCATTTTGATAGCTTACCCGGTAAGAGTATACAAAGACTTGTTAGGTTTACCTGGTTAAAGGATTTTACAATCTCTACACTTAGAGATGTGCCCTTTTAAAGGATTTACAAATATAAGATCGATTAAGATCTACCCAGTATTTGGATTTCTAGCTCTCAATACAATAGTATCAACAACTCAACAATGTTTTCTATATTGCATCAAAAACAAATCTTGATCAAACTCTATGTGCTCTAAAATTGTGTTACCTCAGTCTCAAACTATAACACTACTCGAATCTTCTGTGTTGTAGCTAAGTATATGCTCGGTGCTCTCTACACTTCTCTTTTTTCTTCAAATAACTCCTTTAACTTTCACTAACAATATTAGCCTCTTCTTTGTCTCATCACTCTATTCTGCTCTGTAAATCATCCATTAGATATAAGAGTTTATGCCTCTTAATCTTATGTGTTAGGTTGCTGTGATTTGTTTTTAACCGTTAGATCTTCTTTCCACTTGGTGGCTATGTCACTTTTACCTCGGTACTTGGGGCATTTTTCTTGGAACTAAAAAACTTTCATTAACCGCTTACTATGCTCCTCAAATCTTCTCTTTGAATTGTCTTGATCAGTCATCTTGTAGAAAAATGTTCTTTGTGCATTGTATAATCATAATTAATATTGTGTCAATTCAATAAATGTTCCCTTATCACATTTAGGATCAGTTAAGTAATTTGGTAGAGTAACTTCTCTTTGCTCGGTTAAATGATCTTTAGTACTCAGAAACTGTCAACTCGGTGTACTTCATATGCGCTTAGTGTTCGATAACTGTAGAATCTCAGTGTAGTGTCTTTACCTTTGTTGTGTGCTTTACCAACTTCACTAGCTTACTCAGTGTACATAACTAACTAATTAAATATTTACTTTCTCCCTTTTTACTAATTAACTCTTCCGACTCATATGACTTTGACTTGACTAATGACAACAAAACATCTAATAGAGATAACAATCTCCCCCTTTAACATTAGTTGAGCATTTTTTGAGAAAAAATTCAAAGTCATCAAAATTAGTAACTCCCCCTCAGATGTTACTCTCTATACAACATATGTACAACTCTTCTACTCTTTTTTTTCATTTTCACATAAATACTTTTTTTTGTATTGACTCTATTTCTCTTTTTTTTTTCAAAAATCTATATCTGACTCTCTATCTATCTATCCCCCTTTTTTGATTAAAAGTCTCAACAGCAAAACTTATTTATAAAAAAATGTGCTTATACCTTTGTTGTGTCCTCACCAATACAGTCTCCCATGTGTCTCATAGATTATGTAATATAATAATGTGCTCATTGATTTCTGTGGACAAGTCAACTATAGTATCTAGGGTGTTGGCCTCTGAAAAACTTGTTAGTTATTTTCCTTCCTTAAAATGTATCTACATTAATTGCATATGGAAAATCAGTAGTGCTTGCAATTCAAGCAACTCTAATCTCAGCTTATCTTCCTCTTGTCTCAATGAGATTTGAACTCCCATGAGTTCTTGTATCTTTGAGTAATAGGTCTAGAATTCTCCAAGCTAGGTATTTATCTCTTTAAGCTATTCATTCAGCTCCTTTTCAGTATCTTCCTCCTTCTTCTTGATTTCCTCGGTAAAGTTAGAAAGAATACAAAATGTCTAAAATAATGAAATGATGGATTGCAATTGTTCTTCAATTTTTTAACATAACTCAGAAAGAGTTACCTTTTCTATATCAATATTTTGTAATAAGTTCTCCATCAATTTATTCTCCATAGATCCTTTGTGAATCTTCAACATGTATTCAGTCATGTCCTTGTTCCTTACTTTGATATGTTGGACTAGATTTCCAACTTGGTCTAGCAGGGGTTCAGACTCATCAATAGTAACTTCAGGAATAATTTCCTGGAAAACTTCCTTAACATCTTCTAATGTGTCTACCTTTTTCTTCTTCGCCAATAGCTTGTCTTGCTCAACCTTTTGAGCTACAATCTCTATATAAATGTGTAATTCTTTGGGCTTCATCATATTAGGGTCTCTCGGTGGTACGATGATTGGATTACTCAAATCAATCACATGTTTCCTCTTTTTGTTCTTCTTTTTCTCATTCAGTCTACTCTCTCTAGTAGAGTGTTTAGAATGTGATGCCATTATTGCATCTAGTGACTTGGTATGCTGACTGACTATACTCTCTTCTGCTTTAACTTCCTCTTATTGTTTTTCTTATTCTTTCTCACTTTCACTTCTTCATAAGTGTCATACCTCTTTGCTTTGGGATCAACTGGTTTTGCTAGTAGTGCTTCTATCTGTTGTGATCCAATATCAATTTCCATTTCATATCCTATTGGTTGTATCCACTCAGTTCTACGCTCAACAGCCTTGATAATACAAGTGTTAGTGTCAGCCTCAAAATATATATTATCTTGATACTTTTCAATCACTTGAGGTGGAATCCTATACCTCTTATGCATTCTTGCTTGGAAATTTAAAAAGTATTTAGACATGATTGCATCAAAATTATATCCTAAACTCTATATATACTCATTTATCTGATAGACAATAGGTCTTCCAGGGACCCAAACTACATCTCCAATAGAGGGAAATGAATTCTGACAATAGAAGAAGATACATACCAATAATGAACCAAATTTTAGGGTGTTAGTTTTTGCTTTCCTGATTGTGTTCACGTTGTCTTCTAATTGCTTCAGTAAGATTTAAAAAATATCCAATTTAAGTCCTCTCTTCACTAAATTTTATGCCAAATCCACTGCTCCACATGGTACATTGTCCACTCGAGATGATTGAAACACTCGGTATGATAAGATATTATAGGTATAGGCATACCTTAACTCAGGGTCTTCCACAGTATACATTCTCATTCCTCTTCTATCCCATTGTGCTTTAGTTAGCTCTATGAGCTTACCCTTGTTGATTTTCTTAGTGGCCTTGGGCTTATCTCTGATGGGGAATCTAGTAATAATGTGAAATATATCCTCAGTGATCTTGATAGGTTCATCAAACCACATGAATTTTTCATGTACTCGGTTGAGTACCATTCTTATCCATTTTGTCTTAAAAAACCTTGATAAGTGAATGGCATGTTTCAAACCTTTTGCTTCTATGTGAATATGCTCATCCTTCACTTTCCCATTCTCTCACAACTTGTTGAACGAAGCATCTATCTCTATTTCACAAAAATATTCAATCTTACAATGAATAAATGTGCGGACATATTTAATTATTATTACTCTCGGCGGTATCAAAGATAGGGCTCCCGTTATATCTATTTTAGTGGCTATAGCTGGGGGTAACTTATATTTTGGATTCACTGGTTCTACTTCCTTCAAAACTATAGGTTTCTATAATTTTGGTGTCATGAATACTTTCAAATACTTCGCTTAAACAAACTAGGGCATGCTTTGATAAAACACGACTTTGCAAACTCAACTCGGAATGAAGTAAATGTCTCAAATGTTACTCAATACTCTTGTAAAGATTTAGAAATACCTTGAATTCTCTTTGGTGGCTCGATGAGATGATTGTTCTACAATGTGCTTAGGTGCTCTTTGAAAATGTTAGGTTCAAATGATTAGAAAAATGACCTATTTATACCTTTTTCATGATTAGGGTTTCCAACGGATCTATTAATGTGCATTAAATGTGTTGTTTAAGTCCTTTTTTACCATTATACTGACTGCATAGTTACTTTGCTCGATCGAGTTAAACAAAATAATTATATATAATAATATTCATCCAAAAACTTTCACAACTTATCCAAATGTATCTCAATATGTTGATATGGATCTCAACTCTAATTCTAGGAATTGAAGTAGGATTTATTATAAGCATGCAGTTCCTACATACCTCTCACCAATTAGGTGGAGCTTGGTGCAACCAACTCGATAGAGATGGTATAGTCTATGGTTCTGAATGGTGTTCCTTCATCTAGAGTCTTTCTCCTCTAGGTTTTGTTCATTTGTTCTCTAATTTAATCAACAACATTTGGGGCTTTCATTGTAGATTCATCTTCGATCAGTGCATCACCTTTGTATCTACAATTTCTTGCTAGGTGTCCTACCTTATGATAATGAAAACATGCCATTTCGGGGTTACTCCATGCTCTTCAGTTGTTTCTTTCATGCATCAACATGCAATTTGCAGCAATGTGTCCATACCTTCCACATGATAAACATGAAATTCTTGTATCATAGTCCCAAGGTATAGACGTGCCTTCTTAGTTAGTATTAGCATTCTCTCAAATAGTCTTCCACTTGTCATTTCTTTTCTTTGTTCTACACTCTTCAGCTTTGTGTCCAAACTTATTACAATTCTTGGAGTCACCATCAAACTTAGGTTCCATTGTGTTGTTAGAAAGATTAGTTCTGCATTCAAACGCTTGATGTCATACATATTACATCAAAAATAATAACCATAAAATTTAGGTGTACTAGGTGCTTCACCTTTCCCACTCCTGCAGACATTAGCATTGTGTCAAGGCTTCCCACAATAATTACAACTTTGCTTCTTTTGATTTAGTGGGGGTGTTGTACTTTCATCTTTCTGTGCATTTGATGATTCTCCTTTATTGGTAGTGTTGTTATCTCTGAATTCAATTATTATTTAGTCATTCCTTTTCTTTTGATTCTTGAATTGATGATCCATAGATTTAAGTGATTCTTCATTTCTTTTTTGTATTTCATTTGTATCTTTCTCAGCTTTGAGTCTTTGATCCATTCTTTCAATTTCAACTTTCAGTGCTTGGTTCTCAAATTCTTTTCTTGTGTTATCTTGATTTGTAATCGGAAGTTGGTTGATCATATCATAGAAAACTTGTGTCATTCTCATGATCTCATAATCTTTCTCTAATAACTTGATTTCCACTTTTCTTTTATCATCTTCTTCCATTTTCTTTTCATCTTCAACAGTCTCTTTTCCTTAAATCAATTCAATCATTCTTATCATGTTGGTTTCAAGATCTATCTTCATTAGTTCCAACTGCTCGGTAAGTGTATCATTCTTTTCCAGTAGTTCTTTTATAGTTGATTTTGACTCATCCATAACACTCCCTTTAGATGTTGTCTCAAGTGTATCAACTTATTCTTGTGTCACCTTCAGCTCATCATATATTTTCAATATAATTCTTAGAGACTTCTCAAGTTTCTTTTTCAGATCAATGATTAACTCTCTTGCACTCTCTTACTCAGATTCAAGACCATCAATTCTTTTGAATTTCCTAAAACTTTCCATGACTAAGATCTTTAACTCTCAGGTGATCAAACCTTATAACTCAAGAGTAGTAGCTCTAATACCAATTGTTGGAATGACTATGGAAAGTTGGGACTGAGAGGGGAGGGGTGAATTAGTACCACAAATTTTTTTATAACTAAAAGTGCCTATAACCATATACTGCCACTATTGTTTACCGAATTCAATAACTTGAAATGAAAATAATGTAAAGCTTATAAAACATATCATCAAAACATTCAATAAATAGAACTCATAACTCTGTGATTTTGTTTACATAGAAATCCTTGGTTAGAGGATAAAACTACAGTGGGGATGACACCCACAACCTTCACTAACTACAATACAAAGGTGCTCGGTTAGAGCTTACAATGTTTAGCCATTTTGATAGCTTACCCGATTAAGAGTTTTAAAGTGTTAGGAGATCGTGTGTGAAGGGGGTTTGATTGTTAATTGTTGTTTGATTTCCTTAAATTTACTTTATATTTAATTGAATTGTATTGATTGTATATTGTGATTGTGATTAGGGAGAGGATAAGATGTTCCTCTTTTATTCCCAAATGCACAAATGGAAGATCCAAGTTAATCAACCCAAAGGAAGGGCTAATGCACAAATGAATCAACTATTTGGAAAGGAGAATAACAAGAGAGATACCTTAAATTCTGTTAATTATATGTATAGAAATGATATATGGCAGTAATTGAAGAAATAGGAGAAATGCACTAACCTTGAAATATTGTAGATCAAAGAATGTTGTTTTCTGAGGTCTGTAGACTGTTTTTGGAAAAACTGACAGTTGATCCCGAACCGGAACACAGAGACGAACAAAACCCATAAATCTTTTTCCATTCAAATGTTGTCTTATGAAAAAGGTTTACCTTGACCCATAAATGTCAACCTTGACTCAATAATGTCGACCCTGACCTGCACAGGTCTGACAGAAAATTCTGTTCGCGTCGTCTGAAAGAAAGCCGAAAAGGGTATCTAGATCTGGTCTCAAATCAACTATTCTGAACCTGTACCTACAAGAAAAAGAGGATTGTTTTTTGTGGGGGAGGGTTTTTCCTTGGTCAAACCCCAGTTTTGGAATTAACCTCAAATATATGTAATTGAAATTGCAGAAATGGACAAAGTAAATGCATAAATTCACCTTGCTTGAAAAAGTCCTTATGGCGGATTCGAATCCTTGAATCCACAAGAATGCTTCAAAATGTGGAATGTAGAAGGTAGGATGTATTCAATCTCTTGCTTGTAGATCTCCAACACCAAGTCTTGAATGGGTTCTTGAGATCACCAAAAGGGCACTATGTAGCTTGAATCCTTTAATGGCCTCCAATGGATCTCCTTCATGAAAGTGGATGCTTGAATGGATGAATGATTGCTTTGAAATATTTCTCCTTGGCTTGCTTGAATCACCCTTGAAGATAGTTTGCTTGATGATGGTTATCGTTCGTAATGCTTCAATAGAGGACTTAGAGAAAATGAGAGGAGAAGGCTCCCTTTTATATGAAATTAGGGCACAATCTTCTAAGGAGGCCTAAATAGGAGGATAAAATTCCCATTAAAGCCTTTACCCCTAGGAGAGGGCCTATATTAAATATAATTTAGGAATCGACACTTCGGAACCCGAAACAGCCGACCCAGAAGCGGGAAATACTTTTTGCAAAGGCCGACCTCCAAAAAATTGTGAGACCTCAGGATCTGAACCCTGGGTCAAGGTCAAGGTTGACCTTGACCTAGGTTAAGGTCAAGGTCAACCCTAACCTAAAAGGTCAACCCCGACCCTGAAGCCCAGAATCACCAGTTTGCAGTTCAGAATGCAAAAATCAGGCTAAACAGGAGTGGAAAGAGGGACAGAACAGGGGGGAAGCCATGTCAAGATCATGAACCCATTCAAGGCACTTATCATGACCCCAAACCACTTACTCAGAAGGCTAAACATGTCTACAATGGAAGTGCTTCCATTTTTTGACTATACATTTAGCCCCCACTTTAGCAAGAGTATGACCTCAACACAAACTCTTGGTAAAGGAGAATATACAAAAAAGACAATCTTATCATAACCAAAAGGGATAAAGAAACCCTCAAGCCCCCAATGGAATTAAGTCTTTATCAACCCTAAGATCATGATAAGAGAGACATCACTTAGTTAAGTAGAGAGAGAAAGGGTGTGATTATCTCGCCCAATGAGAACTTATGTCTCATTGTGAACCACACAAAAGGCGTAACTGGAAAGATGGAATTGAACTGCCTAGTGAATGTGGCTACTCATTAGTCAACCCATCAGGGAGATCCATTCTTAAATAGATCAAATCATTGTAAGTTGAAAACTGGCGGGATCAAGAGATCCGTGTAAATTTAAACTAGAGGGATCAAGAGATCCTAAAAAGTAAAAATGACCATGCTTTAAGGATTAGTTTATTTTAATCCATAAAGGGGAAAGTTTTAAATCTTGAAAACTATTTTGAACGTGCGTGTGTGCAAAAAGTGAGTAGAGTGTATGGCCCCATGTTAAATTCATTGCTAACACTTTAACAGGAGCAATGATTTTAACAGAAAATATCAACAACTCTACGGATTATGTTTCCACTGCGAGATGCCCCCAAAGGAAGACAAATCAAGGGAAATAAAAGATAAACATACATAAGAAAACAAGAGGGATCTACCTAATGTGGGGTCAGTATGATCATAAGATAACATGTACATAGAAATATAATATTATTGCAAATGAATTGACATCATTCCCCAAATAAAGTAGAACTACAATCACAAAGGAGGAAAGAAACTTAGGAATTACGAAGAGGAATCTTTTTAGACCACAACATGGAGACCAAAAAGAGTTAGTGCTACCATGTCGCAGATCCAAGCAATTTGTACAAGGAAAATAGTTACAAACAATAGCACAAGTACAACATAACATGAAACAACATATAGAAGAATGTAGATACATATAGAAGAATTGAACGACAGTTTTGATTCCTTTATCACCTTGCACCAACAAAGTAACAAGGGTCGTATAAAAGAATCTAACAAACATTTAGAAAAACACATTACAGGGGAAACACAATGCAACATACAAACACAAAAAGGGCTACCATAAAGGATAAGCCAATCAAGCATGTTGTCAACCTTCCCCATCTTGGTTTATGTTATTTAGGGTAGGTGGGCAACTCACAAGAGGGACTATATCCAATATAGTAGGAATGATAGCCAGTTCCAAACAAGGATCATCTTGAGAATCACCATGTTCATTACTAGGTGTAATTGTTAATTGAGTTGAAAGCATATGAGGTAAATCATTATCAAGATCAACAGTCTCATATTCATCACTAAGATCAATAGGATCATCGAGAGTGTCCTCCTCATCAAGG